>RJWJ010030663.1:0-13773 GCA_004363605.1 Indri indri | reverse complement strand
TAGGGAACATAAATTTATGATAAATGAACAAAGGAATAAATATACAAAAGTACTGGAACTGGAGTATGCAAATGGAGGGTTAAGATCTGGCTTATATTTCTTAGTTGTTGCAGTCTTAAGAAAGTTTCTTAACCTATGTGAGTCTCAGCTGCAAAATGGGAATTACGGTGCCAAATTTTCCTACTTCGCAGTGTTATTTCAAGACTCAAAATCAACCTGAAGTAGTGCATATGAAAGTATTTTGGAAACCAAAAAGAGGGAAGGCCACCTGTGTTGTGTTAAGGAGGGAGACAGCATAGCGTGGTGTTTATGGCCCCTCTCGTTCAGTTGCTGTGAGAAAAAAACGTGGTAATGTATGTAAAATGCTTGGCAAGGTACCTGGGACAATGTAAACTTTCCAGAGAAGGTAGCAGTCTTGATTATTCTTTTGTGTGTGAAAGATTCCAGGCAGCTAAGGGTGATGGGATTATATGGGAGCCAGCCATATGGACCAGATGTCCTTTAAAATGACCACTTGACCTTCATGATGCCGTGGTAGGCAATTTGGAATCCTTCATCATGTCTAAATGACACTGGACTCACGCACAGTCTCTCTATGACTGGCGGGTGCCCTCACTGGGCCTGAGAGTGGCCCTTCCATGTGCATATACGCATGTGTATGTATATGTATATGTGTGTATATGTATATGTTTGTGCATGTATCTGTGTATATATGTGTGTGTTTCTATGAATGTATTGTGCTGGGCCTGAGGATGTCCCCAACTGAAGTGCACATATCTCTGTGTTTGCCTGTGTATATATGTGTATCTTAGTATGTTAGGGATGCTATAACAAAATACTTTAGACTAGGTAATTTATAAACAATAGAAATTGATTTCTCACAGTTCTGGAGGCTGGGAAGTCTAAGATCAAGGCTCCAGCAGATTTAGTATCTGGCGCAGACCTGTTCCTCATAAATGGCACCTTCTATACAATATATCCTCACATGGTAAAAGGGCAAAAGGGCTAACAATCTCCCTCAGGCCTCTAAGGGCAGTAATTTTATTCATAAGAGGTCCATTCTCATGACCTAATCACTCCCCCAAAGCCCCACCTTTTTGATACAATCACCTTGGTGATTAGATTTTGTCTTAGTCTGTTTAGTGTTACTATAACGGAATACCTGAGACTGGGTAGTTTGTAAAGAAAAGAGGTTTATTTGGCTCATGTTTCAGATGGTTGGAATGTTTAAGATTGGGCATCTGCCTCTGGTGAGGGCCTCAGGCTGCTTCCACTCATGGTGGAAGGCCCTCGTAGAGCTGGCTTGTGCAGAGATCACATGGTGAGAGTGGAAGAAAGAGAGGGGGGCAGGTGCCAGGCTCTTTTTAACAACTAGCTCTCCTAGGAACTAATAGAGTGAGCGTTCACCCCCAAGGGAGGGCATTAATCTATTTATGAGAGATCTGACCCCATGATCCAAACACCTCCCACCAGGCCCCACCTCCCAGCAGCTCCACACTGGGGATCAAATTTCAACATGAGGTTTAGAGGGGACAAACATCCATATCATAGCATTCTGCCCCTGGCCTCACAAAACTCAAGCCCTCTGTCACATGCAAAATACAATCATTCTATCCCAATAGTCCCAAAAGTCTTAACTAGTTTTAGCATTAACTCAAAAGTCCAAAGTCTCATCTGAGACTCAAGTTAAGTTCCTTCCAATGATGACCCTGTGAAATCAAGACCAAATTATTTACTTCTAAAATACAATGGTTGTACAGGCATTGGGTAAACATTCCCATTCTAAAAGGGAGAAATTGGCCAAAAGAAAGGGGTAGCAGGCCCCACACAAGTCCGAAATCAAGCAGGGCAGACATTAAGTCTTAAAGCTCCAAAATAATCTCCTTTGACTTCCATGTCCCACATCCTAGGCACACTGGTGTGAGGGGTGAGCTTCCAAGGCCTCAGGCAGCCCTGCTCCCATGGCTTTGCTGGGTGTAGCCCACATGGCTGCTCTCTCAGGGTTGGAGTCTAATACCAGTGGCTTTTCCAGGCTGAGCTGGCATGCTACCAGTGGTTCTACCATTCTGGGGTCCAGACAGCGGCCCCACCCTCGTGGCTCCACTAGGCATTGCCTCAGTGGGGACTCTTGGTGGTGGCTCCACCCCTGGGTCAGGCTTCTGCCTGGGCACCTAGGCTTTCTGATACATTCCCTGAAATCTTGGTGGAGGAAGCTACACCTCCATAGCTGTTACATTCTACAGGCCTGCAAAATTAACACCATGTGGACTCCACAAAGGCTTAGGGCTTGTGCCCTTCAGAACAGCAGCGTGATTACTTGTCTCTTGAAACCATTCAGTCCTCCAAAGTCTCTTGGTCTGTAATGGGAGGGGCAGCCTCAAAGAAAGCGGGCCTTGGGGTTGTTTTCCCATTGACTATTAGCACCTGGCTCATTTTTCGTCATGCTGGTCTCTTTAGTAAAGTGTCTCTCAGAGCTGCACCCTTGGATTTCTCTGCTGAAAATATTCATTCATTCTCTATCACGTGGCCGCTGACTATTTTAAAGTCAGTCTCTCATACCCTCCTTTGAATCTGCTTCATCATCACACTGGTTCCCTCAATAATAATTTGAATAAACCTTTGCACCTGCCCACTACTTTTTTTAAAAAGGCATTGATTAGATAATACTGGGTATGTGGATTAATTTGACCTATCTGGAACATGAATGTATGAACATCTGTTCTGCAGGCATATGACTTTAGTAAATTATTATGAAATGTTAAGTTACAGAAAAAGCTGTAGATGTAGTAATTTGTCTACACTTAAAAATTTGTTAGGTTACCAACTGTATACTTTGGAAAAGGCTTGCATGTTCTCTCAGAACATGCCAAATACAGTAGACTTTTAAAAGGGAAGCCTCAATCGAGTTTTTGAGCTAAAATATTCCAGTTGAGTCACTGAAATGTTTTGTCTGTAACCCAGTTACATACAGAGGTAAGAATTGGAGGTCTAGGCAATTGTTAGTAAGTTTGATAAATGCAGACATCAAATAACATCAGGTTTTCTTTAACTGGAAGATTTGTCTGTGAATTATTAAAACTATTCCCTTTGCGAACTAAAATAAAATCTTAAGTCCGCTAGCTGACTGAATGGACCCCTCTTGGCTAAGAGGACCTCAGAAAACCTTAAAGCTGAGTTGCTAGCTATGAGAAGGGAGCCTTGTTATGCCCCCCTCCCTTCTTGGAGATATTATTTGTAACTCATTAACAGGCCTAAGGCTATACAAGACAAAGCTTAAGCCTGGGCAATAGCAATGGAATCTCTACAAAGAATTTAAAAATTAGCCAAGCATGGTGGTGCATGCCTATAGTCCCACCTACTTGGGAGGCTGAGGCAGGAGGATCACTTGAGCCCAGAAGTTGGAGGCTGCAGTGAGCTATGATGATGCCACTCCACTCTAGCCCAGAAAACAGAGCAAGACCCTGTCTCAAAACAAAAACAAAAACAAAAAAAGCTTAAACCACACCTGCAGGCCATCAGTTTACTCACAGTTTACTCAAGAGATCACTCAAGTTTTATTAAATGTCCAGTGGCTTGTCTCTGATTAACAGACATCCTTATCTTAAGTTAAAACATTCCAAGCCTTTAGACAAAGCTTCATTTCTTTAACCAATTACAAATCAAAGAATCTTTAAACCCACCTATAACCTGTAAGCACCCCACCACCACCACCTTTGAGATGTCCCACCTTTTTGGGCCAAACAAATGTACACTCTCCATGTATTGACTTAGGGTCTTATGTGTAGTTCCTGTCTCCATGAATGTATTAAACCAGACTGTAACCAGCTACCGCAGGCACATTTTCTCAGAACCTCTTGAGGCCATGTGCTCCAGGCCTGTCACACACATTTGGCTCAGAATAAATTTCTTCAAATTATTTTACAGAGTTTGGGTCTTTTTTCCATTAACACCTTCAATGTTTGGGGGGGAAAGAATGAATTTGGACCCCTACCACACACCATATACAAAAACAAACTCCAATGGACCTAAGATCTAAATGTAAGCATTACTTTTTGCAGAAAACATAAGAGCAACCTTCATGACCTTGGATTAGGCAATGTTTTTTTAGATACAGCACCATAAGCACAACTAACAAAAGAATAGATAAAATGGACATTATTAAAATTAAAACAAAGGACACCATCAAGAAAATGGAAAGAAAATCCACAAAATGGGAGAAAATTTTTGTAAACTATATATCTATATGGAACATATACCCAGAATATATAAAGAACTCTTACAATTCAATAATAAATAGACAAATAACCCAATTCTAAATGATCAAAGGCTTATTTGCTAGTTCTCCAAATAAGATCTACAAATGGCCAATAAGCACATGAAAAGATGGTCAATACCATCAGTTAATAGGAAAATGCAAATCAAAACCACGATGATCACGCCTGTAATCCTAGCACTCTGGGAGGCCGAGGCAGGTGGATTGTTTGAGCTCAGGAGTTCGAAACCAGCCTGAGCAAGAGCGAGACCCCGTTTCTACTAAAAATAGAAAAAAATTAATCGGACAACTAAAAATATGTAGAAAAAATTATCTGGGCATGGTGGTGCATGCCTATAGTCCCAGCTACTCGGGAGGCTGAGGCAGAAGGATTGCTTGAGCCCAGGAGTCTGAGGTTGCTGTGAGCTAGGATGATGCCACGGCACTGTAACCCAGGCAACATAGTGAGACTCTGTCTCAAAAAAAAAAAAAAAAAAAAAAAACCACGATGAACCACTTCATATCCACTAGTGAGACTATAATCAAAAAGGCAGACAATGACAAGTGTGAATGAAGATGTGGAGAAATTGAAACTGTCAGACATTACTGTGGAGATGTAAAATGGTACAGCCACGTTTGTAAAGAGTTTGACAGTTCCTAAAATAGTTAAACGGAAAGTTACCGTTTGATACAACAATTACACTTCTAGGTATAGACTCAACAGAAATGAAAACATATGTTCATACAAAAACTTGTACATGAATGTTCATAAGAACCAAAAGTTAAAACAGTTGGCGTGGATGCAGAGAGATAGGAACACTCATACACTGCTGGTGGGACTGCAAACTAGTATGACTTCTGTGGAAAGCAATATGGAGATACCTCAAAGAGATATAAGTAGATCTACCATTTGATCCTGCAATCCCACTACTGGGCATCTACCCAAAAGAACAAAAGACACTCTATAAAAAAGACATGTGCGCTTCAATGTTTATAGCAGCACAATTCACAATTGCAAAGATGTAGAAACAACCTGAGTGCCCATCAATACATGAGTGGATTAATAAAATGTGGTATATGTACACCATGGAGTTTTACTCAGCCACAAAAACAATGGTGATATAGCACCTCTTGTATTATCCTAGACAGAGTTGGAGCCCATTCTACTAAGTGAAGTATCCCAAGAATGGAAAAATAAGCACCACATGTACTCACCATCAAATTAGTGTTAACTGATCAACACTTAAGTGCATATACAGTAATAACATTCATCGGGTGTCGGGCAGATGGGAGGAGTGGAGGGGATGGGTATATACATACCTAATGGGTATGGGGCGCACCATCTGGGGGATGGGCATGCTTGAAGCTCTGACTCAGGTGGGGCAAGGGCAATATACATAACCTAAACATTTGTACCCCCATAATATGCTGAAATTAAAAAAAATGTTTAAAAGTTGAAATAAACAAATGTCCATCAATTGATGAATGGATAAACAAAATTTGGTATATATCCATACAATGGAATATTATTTGGCCATAAAAAGGAATGAAATATTGACACATGCTATAACATGGATAAACCTTGAAAATATTATTCTAAGAGAAAGAAGCCAGACATAAAAGTCTACACATTGTATTATTCCATTTATATGAAACATCCAGAATAGGCAAATTTATATAGAGACAGAAAGTTATTATTGGTTATGTAGGAGTGGGTGGTCTTAATGGGAAGAAAAGCAAAGTGACTGCTAATGGGTATAGGGTTTCTTTTAGGGAAGGTAAAAATGTTCTAAAATTATTAATACATTGTGGTGATAGTTGTTCAATCTAGTGAATACACTAAAAACATTGACTTGCACACTTTAAATCCATTAATTTTTATTTTTTTTGAGACAGAGTCTCACTCTGTTGCCCAGACCAGAGTGCTGTGGCGTCAGCCTAGCTCACAGCAAGCTCAAACTCCTGGGCTCAAGCAATCCTTCTGCCTCAGCCTCCCGAGCAGCTGGGACTACAGGCATGCACCACCATGCCCGACTAATTTTTTCTACATATTTTTAGTTGTCCAGCTAATTTCTTTCTATTTTTGGTAGAGACGGGGTCTCGCTCTTGCTCAGGCTGGTCTCAAACTCCTGAGCTCAAACAATCCGCCCGCCTTGGCCTCCCAGAGTGCTAGGGTTACAGGTGTGAGCCACCGCGCCTGGCCCAAGATGCATTAATTTTTTAATGTGAAATATATCTCAAGAAACTATTTTAACAAACAATTTGGATGTTGAAATGATCCTTAGGCTAATGGAACAAGTCATAACCAATATTATATGACTACAGATATGTGTTAAAATAAAATGAATATTCTCTTCTGGTATATAAGAGAGGCAACTTATTGTATTAATTCAATGTTTGCCCTCCCATCCATGCACAACGATTATTTAAAAATGCAAAGCACAGCCAAACAGTTAAGTTAACACAGATCATATCCGGGTCTTGAAAAGTTGTTTGCCTGAACGAGCCTGGTACTCTCTGGGAATGAGAAGGCACTTGAATCTCTCCTATGTCATACTTTAAAGGGTGTATAAGTTCAAGTACAAATAGTTGTGGTAATTTGTGTGTACTTTATCAGCAATTTTTCAGAGCTATTTTTGCCTTTTCTTACAGTGGGGAAAATGGAGCCCAATAGTGCATGCTATTTATAAGGCACCTTTTTCTTTCCCTAATGGTCATTGCTGTTTTCTGCTTTTGCACTCTACACTTCCTCCACTTCACTGTCTTACTCTGTAACCTTCCTCTAATCTTTCCGCAATCACTTTATGTTATAATAACACTTAACAATGACCTTGGATCCAGAATTGTGCCCCTTGAGCTCTTTGGCTACTTTTCAAGCACATCAGTGAACTGCTGTAGTCAAATAGTCTTGATTTCTTTTTTCTACCTCCTTTGCCATATGTTTAATGCTAGTTGGTTTATACCTTGTAATTAAAACCCTCCTTGGTTGAATTCACAGGCTCTGCACCTCCCTGAGCAGTACCTTCTTTCTGATACCTTGAAAGTGATTCTCCTTGATTTGTAAGTATCGTATCCTTCCTAAACTTTGATTCTCAAAAACTGCTTTCAGGCCTATCAGCTGGGAGCTGGAAGGGCAGATACATGATATTTTCCCCAAATAATATCAAGGCTGGGGTCTCTAATGGGAAAGGGAAACTGTATGTTCATTTCTTTTAGTAATAACAGGGCTAAAATGCTAGTTAAAATATCATTGTCATAATAACAATAGCCACCAATATAGGACACGATCCCCATGGGCAGCCCTTGCCATTGCTCCAGGTCCACTAGCGCATCCCCTAAATAAATACAATCCAGGCAAAGAGTTTATATTATGCATCTTTATGAAACTTCATAAAGATAATTGTCAAACATCTCTGTTTTTCAATGAAGAATTTTTCTCACCCATTAGCAATCCTTTCTCTCTTCTCCTTCTTCATGAAAACTGTTATATTTCTCATGATTACCCCAATTTTCCAAAGATACCCTAATTTTACCTTTATCTTGGCACCTCACTTAGTGGAAGAAAAAGCCTAGTGATGAGTGAAGAAGCAACAATCTACTCTTAATAGCCATGCCTCATGAGAATCTTTCCCTGACTCTATTGGTTTTTCAAAGTACTTTAGTCAAGAAAGATTATTCTCATATATCTTACACATCATTTTATTGAAATATTACTGTAGTGATAAGCCTTTTATATACATTTAGAATAGTCACATGTTCAATTTTAGCAGAGACTGCCAAAAGGTTTTCCAAAGTGGTTATATCAATTTACATTTTTACCAGCAATATATGAGAATTCCTGTTGCTCCATATCCTCATCATTTGCCATTGTCACTCTAATTTCCACATTCTGGTAGACATGTAGTGGTTTATTATTGTGGCTTTAATTTGAACTTCCTAATGATTAATGGCATTGGACACTTCTTAATGTTTATTGGCCATCTGTATATCTTCTTTTATTAAGTGTCTCTTCAAGCCTTTTGCCCATTTTTTATAGCATTATCTGGTTTTTTCCTACTGATTTATAGGAGCTCTTTATTTTGTACTGTATAGCAGTCCTTTGTCAGTAATAAATTTGCAAACATCTTCTACTCTGTGGCTTGCCTTTTCACCTCTTAATAGTATAATTTGATTGTTGGAAGTTCTTAAGTTTAATATGTTCCAATTTATTAATCTTTTCCTTTAATGGCTAGTGTTATCTTTGTCTCACATTTAAAAAATGTTTGCTACTGCAAAGTAAAAAATATATTCTATTATGTTATATTCTAGAAGCTTTATTGTTTTACCTTTCACATTTAGATCTGCAATCCACCTTGAAATGATTTTTTGTATAGGTGTGAGGTTGGGGCCAAGATTCATTTCTTCCTTCATTCCTTCCATTGACCCAGCACAATTATTTTAAAATAATTTCTTTTCCCACTTTTCTGCAGTGTTCTTTGTTATAAATCAAATGTCCATATGGTGTGGACCTATTTCTGGACTCTCTTCTGTTCTATTGGTCTATTTGTTCATCATTTTTAAAAGGCCACACTATCTTTATTAGTGTAGTTTTATAAGTATTGCTATATGATTGCGTTAATCTTCCATTTGTTCTTTTACTTTAGGATTGCCTTGGCTATTCTTGGCTCTTTGCATTGCTTTGTAAATTTTTGAGCTAGCCTGTCAATTTCAACCAAAAAAAAAATAACATGCTGATTTTGACTGGATTACATTACATATATAAATCAGTTTGGGTAAAACTGACATCTTTACAATATTGAGTCCTTCAATCCATGAACTTAGTAAATTCCTCCATTTGTTTACATCTGCTTGAATTTCTCTCGTTAATATTTTATAGTTTCTTGTGTAGAGGTCTTGTTAGATTAGTTCCTAGGTATTTTATGTTATTGTAAATGGTATCTTTTAAGATTTTTCATTTATAGTTGTTTGTTGCTAGTATATTAAAATAAGATTGATTTTTGCATATTGAAATTGCCAAATTCACTTATTAATTAGAATATTTATCTGTAGATTCTTTTGTGTTTCTACATACGTATTCATGCAGTCAATACATTTTTTTCATGAATGTGTGTATGTGTATATGTATGTAATCCAAATGTCCACTGGGAGGCTGTAGCCAAGGGATGCCTGTCATGTGACCACAAACTAATCTATCCACTATAGTTACCACTGACCATTCACTCTGTTCCTTCTTCCTTTTCTAAATCCCATTTGTCTGCATTTGCTGCCTGTCAAGCTACTCAGAAAAGTATCACCACTGACACCACTGCTAGTGTCAAGTAGACCGTCTCTGCATGCTTCAAAAATGCCCAGTCTTTAGGGTATCAGACCTGTATGGGGTCCTATGAAGAGGCAAAGAAAAGGGTTTCCCTATTCTATGTTATACTGTGTTGCCTTAGATCTAAAGCTAACCTGCGTGTGCCCAGAGTTTCAGAGCCTTTCTTGAATATTCCCTGCAGCTCTGGCTCTCTCATCCTTCTTTAACCACAAGGGGTCACTCAGTCCACAGGGCTGGGGACACATCCTCTGTCATCACCTCCGTCCTCTTTCCGCATCTCTTTTGATTCTTCTCCCCAGAATAAAAACAAAACAAAATGAAAAAAAACTTCTCATAGTTTATGAATGGAGGCAAATGAATACTATTAATAGCATGTGGAGGGTGGAGAGTAGACAGGGAGCTCCTCACACTAGCTGTAGCCAACATAAGTTCCCGTTATACTTTAGCAATAGTAAAATCTTTGCAGTCTCTTAATTTAATTGATCCTTCCTTAAAATGGTGTGTGTTTTGGGTGGGGTTGCAGTCACAAATACAGGCATACCTCAGAGATATTGCAGAGATTTGGTTCCAGACCACCTCAATAAAGCAAGTCACAAATTTTTTGGTTTCCCAGTGCATATAAAAGTTATGTTGACACTATACTGCAGGCTATTAAGTGTGCAGTAGCATTATGTCTAAAAAATATACATATCTTAATTAAAAAATACTTTATTGCTAAAAAGTGCTAATGATCATCTGAGCCTTCAGTGAGTCCTAATCTTTTTGCTGGTGGATGGTCTTGCCTTGATGTTGACGGCTGCTGAGTGATCAGGGTAGTAGTTGCTGAAGGTTGGGGTGGCTATGGCAATTTCCTTCCCTCACTCACTCCCTCCCTCCCTCCCTCCCTCCTTTCCTCCCTCCCTCCCTCCTTTCCTCCCTCCCTTCCTTCCTTTTTTCAGACAGTGTCTCACTCTGTTGCTCAGGCTGGAGTGCAGTGGCGCAATCGCAGCTCACTACAGCCTCAAATTCCACGCCTGGCTAGATTTTTTAACTACAGATGGGGTCTCGCCATGTTACCCAGGCTGATCTCCAACGTGTGGGCTCAAGCGATCTTCCTGCCTCAGCCTCCTGCAGTGTTAGGATTACAGGTGTGAGCCACCTTGCTCGGCAGCAATTTCTTAAAAATAAGACAACAATGAAATTTGCCACGTCAATTGACTCTTTCTTTCATGAAAGATTTCTCTGTAGCATGCAAGCTGTTTGATAGCATTTTACCCACAATAAAACTTCTTTCAAAATTGAAGTCAATTTCTCAAATCCTGCTGTTGCTTTATCAACTAAGTTTATGTCATACTCTAAATCCTTTGCTGTCATTTCAACAATGTTCGCAGCATCTTCACCGGGAGTAGTTTCTATCTCAAGAAACCACTTTATCTGCTCATCCATAAGAAGCAACTCTTCATCCATGAAAGTTTTATCATGAGATTTCAGCAATTCGTTCACATCTTCAGGCTCCACTTCTAATTCTAGTTCTCTTATTATTTCTATCACATCTGCAGTTATTTCCTCCACCGAAGTCATGAACCCCTCAAAGTCATCCACGAGGGTTGGAATCAACTTTTTCCAAACTCCTGTGAATATTGATATTATGACCTCCTCCCATAAATCACTAATGTTCTTAACAGCATCTAGAATGGTAAATCTTTTCCAGAAGGTTTTCAATTTACTTTGCCCAGGTCCATCAGAGGAATCAATATCTATGGCAGCTATAGCCTTATGAAATGTATTTCTTAAAAAATAAGATGAGTCCAGGTGTGGTGGCTCACACCAGTAATCCCATCACTTTGAGAGGCTGAGGCAGGAGATTCAATTGAGGTCAGGAGTTTGAGACCAGCCTGGGCAACATAGCAAGACTCCATCTCTCCAAAAAAAAAAAAAAATTAGCCAGGCGTAGTAGTGTACACCTGTAGTCCTATCTACTATGGAAGCTGGGGTGGAAGGATCACTTGAGCCTAGGAGTTGGAGGTTACAATGAGCCATGATCACTGTACTCCAGCCTGAGAGACAGAATGAGACCCTATGTCTTTAAAAAAAAAAATAAGACCTGAAAGTCAAAATTACTCCTTGAACCACAGGCTGCAAAATGGATGTTGTGTTAGCAGGCATGAGAACAACATTAATCTCCATGTTCATCTCCATCAGAGCTCTTGGGTGACCAGGTGCATTGTCAATGAGCAGTAATATTTTGAAAGGAATCTTTTTTTCTCAGCATTAGGTCTCAAGAGTGGGCTTAAAATATCCAGTAAATTGTGATGTCATTCAGGCTTCGTTGTTCCATTTCTAGATCACAGGAAGAGTAGATTTAGCATAATTCTTAAGGGTCCTAGGATTTGGGGAATGGTACGTGAGCATTGGCTTCAACTAAAGTCACCAGCTGTACTAACCCCTAACAAGAGAGTCAGCCTGTCCTTTGGAGCTTTGAAGCCAGGCATTGACTTCTCCTCTCTAACTGTGGTAGTCCCAGATGGTATCTTCTTCCAGTAGAAGGCTGCTGTTTCATCTCCATTGACAATCTATTGTTTAGTGTAGCCACCTTCAGCAACGATCTTAGCTAGATCTTATGGATAACCTGATGAGGCTTCTACATCAGCACTTGCTGCTTCACCTTGCAGTTTTATGTTTTGAAATGGTTTCTTTCCTTAAATTTCATGAACCAACTTCTGCTAGCTTCAAACTTTTTTTCTGTAGTTTCCTTATTTCTCTCAGCCTTTATAGAACTGAAGAGAGTTAAGGCCTTGCTCTGGTTTAGACTTTGGCTTCAGGGAATGTTGTGGCTGGTTTGATCTTCTATTCAGACCACTAAATCTTTCTCCATTTACGCAATAAGGCTGTTTCATGTTCTTATCATTCATATGTTCACCGGAGTAGCACTTTTAATTTCCTTCAAGAACTTTTCCTTTGCAATGACAGCGTGGCTAACTGTTTGGTGCAAGGGACCTAGCTTTTGGCCTTTCTCAGTTTTTGACATGCTGTCCTCACTAAGCTTAATCATTTCTAGCTTTTGATTTAAAGTGAGAGACATTCAACTTTTCCTTTCACTTGAATACAGAGGCCATTTTAGGGTTATTAATTGGTGTAATTTCAATATTGCTGTGTCTTGGGGAATAAGGAGACTCGAGGAGAGGGAGAGAGACAGGGGAACACCATTTCATGGAACAGTCAGAACACACACTACATATATGGATTAAGTTCACCATCTTATATGGTGCCCCCAAACAATTAAGATAGTTACATCAAAGATCACTGATCACAGATTACCAAAACTGATATAACAATGAAAATGTCTGAAATATTGTGAGAATTACCAAAATGTGACACAGACATGAAGCGAGCACATGCTTTTGGGAAAATGCCACCAATAGAGGCAGGGTTGCCACAAACCATCAATTTGTGAAAAACACAGTATCTATGAAATGCAATAAAGTGAAGTAAAATGAAACGAGGTATGACTGTACATAGAAAGTAGATAATAGAAGGGGGTATTTGACATGCAACTGTAAACAGACTACAGAGACTGGGACTTTTGGCATACTAACTCATAGGAGTTATTTTCAAATGTTAGACTGATGGAAGTGGCTTCCCTTCATTCCATACTGCATCCACATGGATTTAAAGCCCTTTCCATCTTCAATGAAAGAACTAGATGGAACAGATAACAAACAATCTGAATCAAAGACTGAAGCAAAGAAAATATAGGAGCTCAGAAGAAGAAAGCAGAGGGGTTTAAGAGCAGGAGGCGGCTGTAGAAGGATAAATGAAGAGATAATGACTCCAAGAGGGAAGAGGTTTCCTAGGAGAAATGTAACTACGTGGGTGGCTCCAAGAATCAAGACAAAGATTCAACACACCTGTTAGGAAGCAGGCAGGTAGTGTAGAAAATCTACTTCTAGTTCTCCTGGAAGGAGAACCCTTCCCTGCACATTCTTCTGCGCTCTGGGCATGTGACTAATCTGCTAACAGTAAGATTTGTCATTTTGGGAATGCATCTTACTGTGCTCTATGCGAGTACTCAGAACATAGTAAGAAGGTTACACCCACCAACTCTAAGAGTGTTTGGCTTGGAATGGCTTTCAGGGAATCTACTGTGTTGGCAACGTTCTTCATTGAATACAGAAAGTAGAAGCTTCACATTTGACTCTGATGCCATTAGCCATCTTCGGCCCCA
>RJWJ010030662.1:0-19747 GCA_004363605.1 Indri indri | reverse complement strand
GGCTCTTCTCTAACTTGCAATAATATTACAGATTTTTTTCCTATTAGATTTTTGGGATACCTTAGTAAGAAATTGTTCAAATATCTATTCTTAGGTTATTTTTTTGTTGAAATGAATTTCCAGGCTAAAGAAAATATTGTTATATTTGTTCTCCCTAAATTACTTCTATTATTTTTTTTATATTTGATAAATTTAATACTTTGCTCTGAGTGAGGAGCCCTTCCTGTACCCCTTGTCTGTTTGAGATATCCTGCAAAGATGGGATAGACCATATTCAAAATTTAGTTTGGATGTGGAGACGGATGCCAGCACACACACTCTAAAAAGGCATGAAAAGGCTTACTGTACAAGGAGGCTTCTCTGGGAAGTGCAGGGGAAACCTTCAAGCTGGTATGAAATGCTTGAAAGAGCAGGGCATGGATAATGGCTTGGGGTTTTCATTGTGGCTACAGGGTGGGACCGGTCACTTCATTAATTTGAAAGATTATAGAGGCAGGGGATTATGTGCTTTGGGTCTCCCACCGGTGCCAAAGGAGAGAGCAGCTAGGTTTTCTCATCAGCTTGCCCAGATATGAGGCAGGAGGCAAAGAAGGAGGGGTGTGCCTTAAAGTCTGTCATATATCAAAACATTGAATCAGACTCATTATTATAACCTTCTTGTGACAATTTTTATTTATTTTTTAACAGAGCACCTGCCACACAATACTCTTATTATCTGCCTGTTTATTTGCCCCTAAATCCTGACATACTCTAGGCTCCTTGATAGAAGGACCTCTGCCTTGTTTGCCTTGCAAACCTAGGGCCTACAATCCTCCGAATGATTAATATTTGTGAAATACAATAGGGAAATAGGATAGCCTAACGTAAAAATCATACAGAAGTAGAGGACAGCAAACATACAGCAGTGCATGATCTAGTTTGGAAATATTTGCCGTGTGTGTGTGTGTGTGTGTGTGTGTGTGTGTGTGTGTATTTGATGGAACACAGCTATTGATTATTTTCTTGATGAACACTTTTGGCTAAATTCTATTTATCAACCTGTTTGCAAACAGGCAAGATCACTGGCCTTGGAAAAAAATGGGGGATATTAAATGCTTTTAATGCTGATTGCAATTGGCTGAATTAACTTTTACTAAAACACTAATTGGTTAATAGAATTGTACTCTATTCCATATTTAATTGTTCTTTATTGATTTTATCTTAATATTATTGAAAGTTTCCGAATCGACAATGAAATAATGTTTTAGAGGGCATTGCTGTAGTTGGGTCTAATTGAATTTTCAGGAAAGCAGATAATATCAGGTTTTTATATATCTTTATAAACAACCCTATATCTTTTTTCTTCTTTCCTGATTATTTCCTTTTCTTCTCTTGAGATATGTTGTAGGCATTTTGAGAAGGACATTTTAATAGTCTATATAGTAACATTTGGTATCCCAATAATTTCAATTGTATGAATGTTTTCATCATGTGTTACAGCAAACCCTATAGACTACAATATAATAATAATAATAATAATGTATTTATAGTCAGATACATTGTGATTAAATATTAAATTGGATATGACATTTAGTCATGTAAATCTGGGTAACTAGGCCATGATTTTGTGATCTGTCAAATGACATAACACTGTCTTATATGGTTTTGGAATTAATTAAATAAAATACTATAAATAAATAAAACAATACCATGCATGGCATGTCATCTGGCAAAAACCAGTGAGAAAATACATAAGGATGTATAAATTTAATAGCGTATAGCTATTTTTTTTGGTTTGGTATTTAGGAACTCTTACTATTTTTGAAATGAAAGAGACTTTAGGTTTCATCTACTCTCCTGGTCTCCAAAGCTCACGTTTGGAGTTCTTAGAAAACACACATTTGTGCGCCCTATGGTGATTTCTGTAATGACGATATAGATAAAGCAAGGAATCTGTATTCTTGTGAAGCTTTTCAAGTAATACTGAAGATTAGTCGATTTGAAAACCACTAATCTTTGTGCAACCCAATAATTTTATACCTATGGAACTGAGGGCAGGGAGGCTATAATTTTTTCAGTGCCTTAGGGCACTGAAACACTAATTTGTATTTGATCTTATCATCGTCAGTTCAGGTCTTTGCTCAAGGTGTCACTTCTATATATAAGGCTTATGCACAAAAAAACAGGAGGGCTTGTAAATTTAAAGGAATATGCCCTGGAGAAGGCACGCCTAAGAAAGTCATAGTAACTTGGTGATAGCTGTACATTGATGAAACATGGACACAAAGGAGACTCTCCATAGCAAGAATAATGTGCTTGGAGTCTGGTGTCAGAGTTTGTGGCCATCAAGGATTTTACCCAATGTTTTTATTTTAGTCAATTTTTTAAAAAAGAGCATAATATTTAGAGAAAGAGAATGGATTGTTGTCTTGGATTCATTACTAAGAAATGTAACTGTTCTTTGCTCAATCTTAAAGGCAAGATCATGTGGAGAAAATCAACTCAAATACAGATCTTGGGAAATACAAAACAGTTACTGATTCATAGTATTTTACTCTGGAAATTATCTTGATGCATTTTTTTATTAGGCAAAATAATATCACCATTTTATAAGCTTTATAATTTAGTACATGATCACTAATCTTATCATCACTCTTAGACTTGACCTTACTCTTATTGTTTAAGTGTGCTGAGTGCAGTTGGCTGGAAGTTATTACCACACATTTAATGGTGCAGGAAACTTTTATTTTCTCACAATTTCCCATAATGTCAGAGCCTGGGGTTCTCAGGGGCTTCTCAATGCTGATTTTGCTGGAGTGGTAGATTTCACACTTAAAACTGAGGCAAAATTCCAGGGGAAAAATTAAGGAACTATAAATACAGTAAATCTGATGACTAATCCATAAAAAAATCTGAATTTAATTTCCCCATCAGTGCATTCACCAGAAACTTACTTAGTGACTTTCTTGAGATAAAGAGGTAATTTTGGCAGTTAAAATTATTGTTTCAATTTTGAAATAAATACACCATTTTCAGAACAAAAGCAGGGCAACTGATGCTACAGTACAGAATAAACTAAGGAGTTCATTACAGTCAAAGGTATCTTGAATCCAATTTAAATATTGACCTTTTTGATAGAAAACCACAAAATTCACATATAGAATATCTTCGGAAAGTAAGATACAGCTTTCATAAATTATAAGGCAGCTCATAATCCATTATAAACCTTTGCAGGAAAAACTTTGTTAGCAGATTTCTTTTTTTGGCAGCCTATCCAGTGTTCAAATACAAATCAATGAAAGCTAGCATTTGTACTGAAAATTTCTTTTTTTTCCCCCATTATATTAATTTTAAGCAATCTTTTTTTTTTTTTTAATTTCAGGGTGTTTGCAGAAGCTATGTAAATGGTCCTATGCTAATAGATATTACTAATAGTTAACAGCTATATAATGCCTTCATCTGCAGATCCCCAAGGGATTTATGAGGGTTACAATCTACAATTTTCAGAAGATGAATGAGAATTCTAAGAAAATTACTATGTAGTTACAAAGCTTTTGGAGCATGTGACTAGAAATATCCTGGAATTGGAATGGTTGGAATGCAAACTGTGTACTTATATCAAGTTTTTGCTTTTATATAAAGAATTTTCCAATCTGGTCCCAGAGGCAGGAGAAGCTTCTTTCACTGTGCCTATTTGGTGTTCCTATTATTTTGGTTTGATTTCCTTCTTCCGTTTTACCTCTCTCATATCAAGCACATTGTATGTGCAGTCATTTTAATTTTTTCCCCATTGTTGCTCCCTCTAACCCACTATTAGAATATTAGAACCTGCTTTCCAAAAAGAGTGGGTAGGAAATGTTTATATCTATTATTTACCAGCCAAACAATAACCCCTACTTATTTCACCTGTAGCCATAAGGGTATGAACATTAGTAGTTATATGTTTTGCTTAAACATTTTCAAGAATAAAAGCAATTTCAAGCAGCAACAGCTGAGCAAGAACATACTTTTGAGCAGAAAGCTCTTCTTTCATGTCAGAAAATATCATTATTTTTCTGTTGAAAGTGACATTGATTAAGAAGACCGTCCTTACAAGTCAATCCAGGGACTGTATTTTCTTTATATCTCTTCATTATATTGAAACAATTCTAGTATTATCTATACTATTTACTATGTTATTCTTTTTAAAAGTATAACATAATGTAAGACAAATAAAAGTTAGATGGCAAGACAATTTATTGAGTTTTTACCTACTTGTATTGTGTCCTCACTATTGTAGAAGACTTAATGAAATGAAGGGTTATCGTCACTTCCACAGTCTCTATAGTTCTGATTTGGGTTCACTTTCTTTAGGCAGTCTTCAACACTTGAGAGGGTTCAGAGTAAAAAAAAAAAAAAAAAAAAAAAAAAAAAAAAAAAAAAAAAAAAAAAAAAAAAAAAAAAAAAAAACAACTGAGATGTTTAAAGGCACCAGGAAACTCTCTATCTTACTAAGATCTCTGTTCAGTTTAGAAGATAAAGGCACATTAGAGGGAAAGGGCAGAGAGGGTTGTGAGGATTAAGGAGAGGGGGTTGCAGAAGGTTAATCCAAACATGACAGGGAGTGATTACTCAGATTGGGAAGTAAAAAGTTTATAAGCTTGTTTTCCTTGTTCATTGCCTTCTTTGTTCAAGTGCTAAACATATGTCCGTCTTGTCCTGATTTGGTGTCATGGCTGTAGAATGTCATACATGTGAGAGCCAGAGGAATAAATGAGAGAATCTGCTACTCTCTGTGGGTAGCCCCACTGTGAGGACTGTCTCTGAGCCCATCCAGACCATCTGGATGCCCCAGTAGGGAAAAGACTTCACTAGGCTCAGCCTGAGCAAGAGAAGGAGTAAAAAGGTTGACTTAATCACAATGGAATAGGGCTGAGGTCTACTGTTACATTTTGGCAGTACATAAACCCTCCAAATACTTGCATGACCTTGGGAGAGGGAGAAGACCTTCAAACATAAAGGAAATTGTACTTCCCTACTGGCAAGGCCAAACTCTGGTCAAATTGAAAACCTGAATTAGGGAAAGAAATACAAAGTTTATTTCTGCACACACACACACACACACACACACACACACACACACACAATATGCAAAAGAAAAATTAACTGTTGAAAATATAAAAATCAGAGATGCAGGTAGTATGTGCCTCCACCATGGAGATGAACCATAAGAGTAAGCAGATACTCAAATTTCTAACAGATTTTCTAAGAAAGAACTCTAGAATTTACCAGGGAAGTGACAGGAGGCACCAAAAGTATGTAAGTAGAGGGTTCAAAGTAGCTTGCCTGGCCAGGGACTGGCTGAGAGCCAGGAGAAGCTCCTGGATGTGGGGAAACAGTAAGAGAGGAAGCTCTAGGTCTCCACACTTTAAAACAAGTTTACTGTGTTGGCTGTAGGAGAAGCACTTGATTCACATGGGCCTTGGTCTAATAGAGGGAGATGTCTAGAGATGGCACAGAAACATTGCTCTGGAAACGGAACCCACGTGTAATGCTACAGGCATCTGAGCCTAGAGCAGCTTCAGCAGGGCACCATTCCAATTTTCAATACATTGTACTGAGGAAATTGGATTGCCATATGCAGAAGAATGAAACTGAACCCCTATCTGTCACCATATACAAAATCAACTCAAGATGGATTTAAGGCTTGAATGTAAGACCTAAAGTTATAAAAATACTAGAAGAAAATCTAGGGAAAACTATTCTGGACATTGATCTAAGCAAAGAATTTATGACTAAGACCTCAAAAGTAAAGGCAACAAAAACAAAAATAAGCAAATAGGAATTAAACTACAATATTTTTGCGCAGCATAAGAAATAATAAACAAAATGAACAGACAACCTGAAGAATGGGAAAAAATATTTGCAAGATATACATATTTGACAGGAGACTAATACCCAGAATTTATAAGGAACTCAAACAACTCAACAAAAACTAACAGAAATAACCCCATTGAAAATTGGGCTAAGGATATGATAGACATTTTTTGAAAGAAGACAGACAGATGGCCAATAAGCATATGAAAAAATATTCAACATCATTAATCACCAAAGAAATGCAAATTAAAATCACAATGTGATATCATCTTATACCAACCAGAATGGCTATTATTAAAAAGACAAAAATAACAGATGTTGGCAAGGATGGGGAGAAAAGGGAGCACTTATGCACTGTTGGTGGGAATGTAAATTAGTGCAACCTCCATGGAAAATAGTAAGGAGATTTCTCAAACAACTAAAAATAGAACTACTATATGATCCACTAATCCCACTATAGGGTATCTTCCCAAAGGAAAAGAAATAAATATATTATATTTAAAAAAAATACCTATATTTGTATGTTCATTGCAACATGATTCCCAATAGCAAAGATACAGAATCAACGTAAGTGTCCACAACAAAGGAATGGCTAAAGAAAATGTGGTACTATTTTCTGAAATATTATTTAAGTCATAAAAGAAGAATAAAATCATGTCTTTCATGCAATATGGATGGAACTGGAGGCCATTATCTTAAGTCAAGCAACTCAGATACACAAAGGCAAATACTGTATGTTCTTACTTCCATGCTAAATAATGAGTTCACATGGAAGCAGAGTGTGGAATGAGAGACAACGGAGACTTGGAAGAGTGGAGGGGGAAGAAGGGGGTGGATGATGGGAGGTTGCTTCTTGGGTATAATGTGCACTGCTCCAGCAACAAATTCACTGAAAGCTCTGATTTTACCACAATGTAATATATCAATGTAGCAAAATTGCACTTGTTCCCCATGAATATATACAAATAAAAAATAAATTAAAAAATATGTAAAAATCATCATTACAGAATTAAGAAATGTTTAAAATCCAAACTTATGTATCTTAGAAGGTGGCCTATCTAAATTATTTAATTGGAAATGTATAATTTATTTTAGCATAGTTTCTTGGTTTTAATTTACCTTTCTTATTCTAAAGATCAGTCATTTTTTATAAGAAATTTATTTTTAAAATATAAAATTGAGATTTTATTTTCACCTAAGTAATAACAATAATTCTATGTACAAATGTGTTATATTTTTTGATTTCTGTAATAAGAACGTTTATGATATCAAACTCATGATTTTCTTAGTTTTGCTGAAGAAGGTCTTGGTCTCCAAAATAAATAATAAATAATTAAACAAATAAGTGTCCTGACTTTTTACTAACACCTGAAAAGTTTTTAACAATATAGTAATGCCATTTTATTTGATATTTAGAAATAAATTTAAAATTATATATGCATGCATATATAATTTAAAATTATATATACCTGTGTGTATGTGTATAAATGTTACACATTAACCTAAACCCACACAAACCTGAAAATCACATAGCAATTTTAACCTTGAGAACACATTTAAATAAGAAATAGGGAATGGGGATAAAAAGTTGGATTTATCATGAAAAAATTTAGCTTCTTTATAGTTAGCTTTGGAAGCATCCTGTCAAAAAATTATCTGTCTTCCATAAATCTTTGAAATGAATGTTTTTATTTAAAATGTTACCTTAAGAGTAGAGTTCTAAAATTATATTTAGCAATTTCTGCTTGACTGAAGAATGTGTGTAGACCACTGTGCTGCGTAACAGTAGCTTTGTTTTATCCAAACACAGCAGGTATGGACTTTAAGTACCATTTAGACCCAGTAGTTTGCAGTAAAAAGGAAACAGTCATTTGGAAATTAAATTGTCCAGTTGTTTTCTTTATGACAACTGCAAAGCAATTTATCTTCTGGTAATGAAGATAGTTGCTAATTAAAAACAGAATAGAAAATTATGGTATCTTATTGGTCATTTCTAATAATAAAAATATTACTTATTCTATGTTTACTATACACCAGACCCTATTCTGTGTATTTTTGAACTCCTGCAACACGAGCAATGACATTTAGAGATAAGTGCTGTGGTTACTCACATTTTTACATCTGAAGAAACAGAGGTACACAGAGTTCAAATAACTGGAATCAAACTCAGACAACCTACCCCAGAGCACACACTACTCAGCATTATGCCACAGGGCCTTGGCTAAGTTAGAAATTGCTTACGTTTAATGAGAGCTCACTATATACCCACGATTTTAGTTCGTCCTTTAAATCGTTATACCATTTACTACTTAAAGCATGACTGTAAGATAGACTTATTATCTATTATTATTCAAATTTCAGATATAAGAAAAATTTAAAGACATTAAATAACTTGTGGAAATAAATATGAAAAGAAACGTGGATGAAGAATGTGAAACCAGTTTATTTTTCAAAATCTGGTGTGCTTAACATATCTGTCTAAGTATTGTCTTACAGAAATGTGCACATAAATGTTCTAGTGACCATTTTATTGGCAAGGACTTGATTTTAAATTCTTATACTATTAATACTTTCAGTACTTCTAACTGATTTTCAATGGCATGGATCATTGAGCATATATTTTTTAACTAGGCAAAAATAACATCATTAGCATCAAGAATCTTTAAATATGTGATCAGTCTAAATATGTAATTAGTCTTTAAAATATTTGCATTAATTTATCTAGTTATTTTTTAATTAGAAATCTGATTCTAAACCTAAGCACAGTAATGGTTTTATAAAAAAGAGCTATTCATTACATAAATATATAGCAATGAAAGCAAAAATCAGTAAGATCCTAAATACCAAGCATTAAGGACAGAGTCAAGTAAACTGTAGTATTTATTCTTAGTAGACTGTCATGCATTCATTAAAATATTTCTTAAGAGCAGGGAATAATATGGAAAACACTTATAGAAGTATATTAAAAATAAAAATTTTGAATATACCCTTGTCTATATGGTAGTGTTAAATTATGTTTAGTGATTTTTCTCTTTTTTATTCTTATGATTTTATTTCTTTTCTTATCAAGCATTTTTGTGTGAAGTAGAAAAAGAGCTGAGGAAATGGGATGGCATGGTCATAGTGCATAGTTATGCATTTCATCATGCTTAAGAAATCACATGCAATTAGAATAAGGTGATTTTTCTGGCTTATGTGACATTTAAAGCCTTAATTTCCAAGGATATACAATTACAGGCCATTTGGTAAAGGTGGCCAGAGGGAAATGGCAGAGAGCAGTAGTGTTATTTATGTTAGAAGGAGATTAGCTAAAAATAGGATGAATAGAATATTTAACTACTTACATCCCCAAGTTCTCTAAAGTGTGCCACTAACCTTACCTCTTCCCCTGACCTGACTGGGCACCCAGCTCAGGAAATCTTGGTATCCGTGCCGAAGGTTACTTTTCTCAGCTGGTTGTGGAGAAAGCAGAGTAAACCTACTCTGCTTTAACTTGATTCTTTCTGAGCATACATGTTGATATGCTGGGCCCTTAATCCATTTGTTGTGGGTATTGACATGATATCTTCCCCTGGAGAGTATAATACCAGGTCAGGAACCTGGGAATGGGTGTGAGAACACAAAAGGCCAGCCAAGTCTAGACAGCTTTCTAAGCGGTAAATGGAATCTGGACTCTCTAAGTGTAAGTTTGCAGATCTAGGACTGGTTATCTATATGTGGAATTGTCAGGAAAATTAGCTTTCACAACACACAATATTCATCATGCTTAGAATAAAGAATCAATCCTTGATAGCCTGTATGAAGAGTATGAGCAGAGACAGGGAAATCTCCATACATGGGAGACTAGGGCCAGGATGACCTAGGATCAAATTCTGATTACCCTATTTATAAACTGTGCGATCTTGAGCAATTTGCTAAACTACATTAAGTCTAGTTTTCTTGTCTATAAAATTGGGTTAATCATAGAACCTGTATTATTTCCATTGTCATTATTAGTAATAATATTATACCACAAACTCCACGGGGCAGCAGATGAGAGTTACCTCATACACTTAACTAGGTAGGGAGAAAGGTGTGGGCAATCTCTAGATTAGGAATTTTCTGTTTTGAAAGTGAGTAGCTGGAACCAGGAAGGCGGGATGCAGAATGAAGAATTAAGGACAACTCTGGAAGAATTCAGGAAAAGAAGGGCCACATCACAACTTGGAGTCTTTTGTGAGGGTGAAGTCTTGCTCACAGAGAAAAAAAAAAAAACAAAACCCAACTTGCAGTAAGATTCTCTATCTTGAGGACAAATAATATCTGTGCTATCTATGTGCCATAGCAAATACCAATGAAACTAATTTAGAGGAAACGTTTTAATCAGATGTGGATTCTGAACTAAAAAGTTTAGCTTTGGATATAAAGAAAAAAAGCAAATTGTAATTTTATGTTTTGAACATAATAAGAGAATAAAGTGGAAATGAAAATAGAAGTGTACCACGGTTAGATATAAAGTTTTAAGAAGCAAAGAGAGTTGAAAAGACAGTAGTACAACAATACATATCAGAAGCCAATAAATTGGCTGCTGCTTCTGCTGTACTGTAAGTTTCTGCCAATATCCTGTACATACATTTTTTTCCCCTTCAATAAAATTCTTTGGGAAAGGAGTCTGCTCTCCTTCCTCCACACGTTTTTTTTTTTTTTTCCCATTTATGTGAATTAGGAAAACATGTAAACATTAGCTAAAATCATTGTAAGTGGCTTATTTGTTTGTGAAATCAGTAATTGATTAAGTGTAAATTGAACTTTCATCGTATGGAATTTGGGAGAGAGAGATTTTACTGGTTTCAATTGATCCCAGGTTCTCTAAACACTTGTGGGCAACTAACCTTGCCTTTTCCCCTGACCTGACAAGGCACCCAGCTCAGGAAATCTTGGGTTTTTCTTTGTACCATTTTGTATTCTTGGGTTGCATAAGGCTGAATTCTGGCCCATCAAATTAGAAAAGTTTTTCAGCCATTGCAAACCTGTGCTTCTTGTTCCATGTTAGGGCTTCCCCATGAGGTTTGCAGAATCTTGAACTACCAGCTGGGAAGATAGTAACTTTCCCTTTGGTTTTATAATCTGTCTTTATCTTTTTTAGTTTCCTTACTGCCCATAATCAAATCATACATCTTTTTAACCTCCCCAATATTTATTTTTACATTGAACTTTAGGGGTACCATGGGCATCCTTTCCTCAGGCACAACAAAAGCATATAAATCCTCACTATATAAAATCTATTCTATATATTGTCTCTCTCTGGTAAAATTTTATTTTATTATGATATCAGAATTAATCATGGTTTCAGGTGATGTTAGTCTGATTCATTATTTCAAAAGTCACAATCAAAATTTTGCTTAATAATTTTACTAGCCGTTTGTCTTAGTCTGTGCAGACTACAGTAACAAAATACCACAGATTGGGTAAATTATAAATAATAGAAATTTATTTCTCACAGTTCGGGAGGCTGGGAAGTCCATCATCAAAGCTCCAGAAGATTTGGTGTCTGGCCCCTTCCTCATAGACAGCCCCTTCTCATTGTGTCTTCACATGGCTGAAAGAATAAGGCAGCTCTCTTCTTGTCTATTTCATAAGGGCACTAATCCCATTCATGAGAGTGGAGCCCTGTAATCTAATCACATCCCAAAGGCCTCAGCTCATAATACTGTCACCTTGGGGATTAGGTTTTAACATATGAATTTTGGGGAGACACAAACCTTCAGACTATAGCGCTATTGGTAATCATGCCCTGGATCCATTATTTTCTTGTTACAAGGATTTTGATAATAGTAACAAAATATGTGTGCACGCACATGCACACACACACACACACACACACACACACACACACAGAGTATTAGGGTGGTTTTGTTTACCTCTTTATTTTTTTATTTCCCTGTGATAAAATATATAAATGCTGGAGTCAATAGAGATAACTTGTACCTTTCTATTCTGTGACTATTTTGTCTACTACAAAATCTTGAATTTGTGTATTATTATAATATCCTGATCCCCTAAACTATATCCTTAGAGATATAGACATTATCATCCTATAGTCTGAATATTTAATGAGCATGTACTACTTATAGACTAGGGGGAAAAAGTATTTTTAGAAACTGGGTAACAGAAAGTAGAGTACATCCAATGCAAATCATTACTGGTAAATAATTAAATATACCTCCATCAAAAATCTAAGAAGACCCTTTACTTAGATTGATAGTTTGGGGACACCTTGAAGTACTTTATATAAGTTAGCCTACTTACTAGTACTTTTTATGATAAAAGGTTTTTTATTCTATCTTGAAGCAAATAAAAGAGATGGTCCTCAAGAGAAATATGCTATAATTCTGATGGCCCAAAATATGTCATAATGAAATATTACTACCCCTATTCAATTATGACCAAGGTTTTCAATAAACTTTTGACATTTTTGAAGGCATGATTGTTAACATCATTATAGAGTGATTGGAGTTATTAATCCTCTGTGAGAGCTTTGTCTCCGATAGTGTATAATTTCAACCTCCAAATTCATACTAACACTGTAGATTATTTTAGAGGACACAATTTTACTTCATTGGCATATTCACAATGCAAACCTCTAACAATATCACTAAGGAACCACATGAGCATCCATGGGAGGGTAAGAATGTGATCATATCAGCGTATGCTGCAGAACGTAAAGGAATCATTTCTATTACAAATACTAAGTTGACAGAAGTTGACATTCTTGATATCGTTTTCAAAATATAGAAAATCTTCATGCTAGATTACCTTCTGATAAACACAGACTAATAATGGCTTACTGCAGAAAGTTAATTTTGTGGTTTGCAATTTTAAGTACATGAGTGTTTATTCCACACTAGGAAGAAGGGTTTAAATTCCCTTAGAATGAAATATAAGAAGCACAACAACAGTGCATGTTACCTAAAATTCAAATAATCCTAAATATTCCCTTGATAGACTATGGAATTATATCACCATTAAAAATTTCAGAGCTAGATTCCCCAGGATGAAGCAGTATTTGGAATATTACTCTCAAGTTGTCATGTCTAAAAAATTTAATGTCGTTCTACAAATATTTATCTAGTAACCTCTATATACAGAAGATTTGAAAGAATGAATGACACGGATTGTAATTTTATGAATAATAAATAAAACCACTTTATGCTGTAAGTGACAAATTCAAACATCCACTAAGGATAGGCAAAAACAAACAAGCATGAAGCTGTCTGAAGTGCCGGCATTGTAAAAAGGAAACCGTGGCAGCCTAGGAAGGCATCAGTCATTTCTACTGGCTTGGAAAAGGAGGGGCAATTGCTTCTTAACTCTTATTAAAAATAAAAAAGACTCTATTCAAGCCGAACAAATACTTTTCTGAAACCTCTGCACTAACTCTTTATACACAATTATAATAGCTGCTTCACATTCTTCAATCACCAGTTTCCCCACAACAACATTAATGGGAAAAGGAAGTAATTGGCTACTATTAATTCTTCCTTATGACTTAAAGTTATATTTAAATGCATATGTGTTGTCTAGGAAGTGAAAATAAACAAAATTCTCAACCATCCTTTTCACCCCCACATAGCGAACATGATGAGGTACTTTGGCAAACTTTTACTTCCATTCTTCCCTCAATCCATTTTGGGTTTGTTTAAGATTATATGGAATTTTACTTTAAGATTTTTGTGTTAATGCTATGAATATTTGTCTTTTCTGATTCAAAAATTAATTTTTAGTAACAGCATTAAATCTCATAAAACAATAACAGAATGTT
Source organism: Indri indri (assembly GCA_004363605.1). Taxonomy (NCBI): domain Eukaryota; kingdom Metazoa; phylum Chordata; class Mammalia; order Primates; family Indriidae; genus Indri; species Indri indri. Next base: position 6,111 of record RJWJ010030662.1, on the reverse strand, counting down.
ATTATAATTAATTTATAAGGGTTTTATTTGTCACCGTTTTTTCTTGAATATCACACTTCCTCTTCATATGCCTTTCCATCTTCAAAAATTATAGTTATTTCTATTTCCTAAAAGAAGAAAGATATTAATAACTTGAACTACTCAAAACCAAGTGAGTGCCAACAAATTCTGGGCTTTCACAAGAGTTACTGGTTGCAAGGAGGATTCACATCCACAGTTCAAATGTGTCATTGTGTTAATAATTATAACATTTAGTCTTGGTGCTAAGTCTAGATCTTACGGACTTCAGTCTATTTCTCACTATGTGGTTAATTTAGGCCAAGAATTGAAGGGTTTAAGAAACAGTCCCAATTGCAAGACTTTTACTCACTTTTGAATTCAAGTTTGAATTTCCTATCTGCAGAATAGGAGCTTTCCACATGAAAAATGAACCCATGAAAAGACTGGATGATTGAACATTCATTCCTTTCCCTGCTTTGCAATGAATATAAACTGACTCTGCTTCAGTTTATGCACCTACTCATTTTCTACTTTAGAGCAGCTTTTATGCTAAGAAAATGTCTGAAGAACTTCTATCTCCTGGGAAGAAAAGTGTGTTATATGTCAAAGCTGCAATTGTTAAAAGACTGTAATATTTTCAAAGGGTTGGAATCAAGGTCAAATCAAAAGGCTAAGTCCCTTTACTTTCCTGCATATATTGTTTCCGTTTCTCTTCTCTCTATTATAATCATGTCTATTTGCTAAAAGGTTATGCAAAATAAATTAGGCTTTTAGAGCACTGACAGCTCAGCCATAGAGAAATTCTTTCCTCTATTTTTTTTGCACTTTATACGTGAACACCTGCTACACTTTTAATGAGCTTTAAATTATACTTTACACCCATGTAACAAGAATGGATATTGCTCTTTAGTTATAATCAAAGAAAATATCAGGATGACTTGTTGCTAAGAGCAACAGCTTGTCAAAAAAAAAATATTTCCTCCAGTAACAATACAGATAGATAGGTCCAGGTTGATACATAGAATATATGATTTATACTATATTGAGAGTTATCAATCTTTTAAATTTTCTTGTCTTCTGTGATTTAAGAGGAATTTGTCATTGCTCTATGGCTATGCCTAGATTATTTTCTTTTATTCTAATCTTTGTTCTTTCAGTCTCCTTGCTTCTTATAGGCCAAAGGATAAAAATATAGATTGTCCTTTAGGCTTTTATTTTCTCTGACACATTAAAATGTATAGACTTTAAATAAGATTTGAAGAGCCTCTTGAAACAGCATAATGTAATGATATATATTTATTTTTTGATCTATTTCCCCCTATAATTTGATTCACTTTTAAATACTTAACCCTACTTAAGTGACCTGTAGTCATTGTCAGATTTACTGTTAAAGGAGTTTAGTACATGACAGAAAAGAATGTATTAAAAATGAACTATAGCAATTTAGCTATATACTACCACTCATGTGAAGTATCTTAGACTTCATGGCCAACCAGAATTAATTTCTTTTCCAAAATGGTACAAATTTAATTCTACCTACCAAGAAGTGAGATGGTTGAGAAGAAGAGAGGACTGTTATGGAAGTGAATAATATAAAATCTAGTGGAGGCAAAGGGATCCTGGCCATGAAGATTTCTGTCTAATGTAGTACTGAGGAACTAGGAGAGGCGGAATAATCCCACGCATGTATTACAGCTATGGATATCACAACCAGAGTCTGCAAAAGAGGAGTATGTTCTTCTTTGTTGCAATTAATACTTATCCATTACTTGTCTTATTTTGAATCATATGGTGGAGATAAGTCCATAACATGGGCTGATAGTTATATTTGGATTCATTGCTTTGTAAGTTTTTCTCTCTACACTGAGAGTGGACCTGGCTTTGATGTGACTATTCTGACTGTTATCTAAGATGCTTTTGACTGTAGAGGTGAAAGGCAGTAAAAAACAGAAAGATGAGAATAAAACAATAGAATGGAACAGGAAGGACAGTATGAGAGTTAGTGAAGAAAGATGAAGAAGAGAAAACAAAGAAAAAGGAAAGATAGGGATATTTTAGCATATGTTCCCATGACATTTCAAAATTCTTATAAAAATTTGCAAAAACAATGCACTGCCTAATTGGTAAAATAGTCAACATAATAAATTCGATAACTTCAGCTTTCAATTTCCTCATTTTTATAAAAATGCTTTTTAATTTTTGAACTAAAATGGATAAAAAATGCAGTAAATCATCTTCCTTTCTTCATGTATTTCCTAAAATAATTTACCTTTGCCTTTATGAGCACACATTATCGTACCTTTTTTTCAAAAAGAGAAATTTAAATGTCTCATTAAAAATCGGAAGAAATGTACTTTTCCCTCTTATCACCAGTAACAAAAAACTTCAAAAACGTTTGGTTTCAAAGCTCCTCAATATGCAAGCTATCTGTTTATACTAATTATTCAAGTCTTGAGAGACTGAAAACCAGAGATAGAATTCTCATGAGAAAAAACAACTCTCTACGTTACGTGTGAGCTTTCCTAAAATTCAGTTTCCATTTAGAATAGCTTCAGAAAAAATAGCGTGTCTGGTATTTTAATTTAGCTAATAACAATAACAGCTTATAACAAAACAATAATAATAGTATATTTACAGAAATAGTTCTTTATTAAAATTGGCTATAATGACATTATTAAATATGCAAAACACGTCCTTCAGGTATCCTTTTCCATTTTCTCTGAAACTAATAGAATAGGACACAAAATATTGGAATGAGTGTTTGATTTTTGTGTGACTTTGAAAAAGCACAGAGTTAAAATGTATCAAATCCAGTGAACACATTCTGCTATATTCTATAATATATTTCTCCAACTCAGGGAAGTTTTTATGATGTCAGCTTACCTTGCTTCTTTCCATTATATCTCTCTCCATGTTCACTAAATGGTACTCAATTTTCCCAAAGTGCTAAAGCTGAAGTTCAAATACAACTCTGTGTCAAATATCCACTTATGTTCAACTGTATCTACCCATAACTTAAAATCTCACATAATTTGACAACTTTTGGTAAGGATTAGAGCCATTTGTCTTGTCTTAATTACAACATAGTAATATTAGACTTCATTAAGCTATTGATATTCATTGAATCCTCACCATGTGACAACTGAAAAAAAAAGCTTCTTTGATTTTCAAGTGTGGACTTTGGTGTTCATCAAATAATTAAATTTGGAAAACAAAAATTTTTGCTATAATTAGAATTAACTTCTATCATAAAATGCATACCAGCTGTATTTAGTCAAAGATTTTATTGAACACTGAACATTGTGACTGCATACGTCTGTGTGTTAGGAGAGGGCATTTTAGGTAAAAGTAAAAGTGTGTGGCAACTATAAATTAGAGGGCCATCATTTGATATTATTGAACTTACTGTACAAATTTCAGAATCACAAGAGGCAGCAGACTTAGCAGATGTGAAATATTGAAAATGCAGGGAAGAGAATGGCCATTTTTGATCACCACTGCATCCTCATCTCCAAGAAAACTGCCAAAACATTGGTTATAATTAACAGGTTTATTGAATTAATAAATAGAGGTAAATGATTAGAAAGAGCAAGTGTCTTTTACATAATTTTCTGCTAATCCTAAACTGTATAGGCCTGCATGAGCTATTTCTAAGCTATTTTTGCAAGTGCTGACAATGTTCCAATCACAGTCTCTCTTATTTCTCTTTTTTCTTTGATAATTTCTTCCTTTCTTTCTTTTCTCTCCTTTTTTCTTTTCTTTTCTCTTCTTTTTTCTTTTCTTTTTTATTATTCCAAAATGTTATGGGCTACAAATGTTTTTGGTTACATGTATCAGTTTATGCTTGAGTCAGGGCTATAAGTGTGCCCATTACTGAGATAGTGTTCATTGTACCCATTAGGCAGGTTTTTGCCCCCCGCCCAATTGATTTGCATTGAGTCGTACTTCCCTGTATGCACATATGTGCTCATCAGTTAGTTCCAATTTAGTAGTGAGTACATGTGGTGTTTGTTTTCCCATTGTTTAGATACTTCACTTAGGGGAATGGTCTCCAGTTCCACCCAAATTTTTGCAAAAGGCCTTCATTCATCCTTCATGGCAGAGTATTATTCCATAGTAGGCTAATCTCAGTCCCAATATTGGAGAAACAAAAAGTACGAACAACAGCTTTCCTCCCCTTTCCCGCCTTTTCACTTAGTTTATCCACTATCCAAATAAATCACACCTTGACTAGTAATATATTTAGACTCATAAAATAATAATTCCAAAGCTCGGGTCCTGTATCCCTGTAGCCATTTGAGCAGTAGCCATTAATAGGTACACATGAAACCCTCCTCAGGTTGCTGAAAAAAGAGGTACAAAGATTACTCCAGGAAAAGAGGGACAAAGATTACTGTTGAATGATGGGTCACCCTAAACTGCTTGTCCCTAGTATCAGTTTGGACTAATTAACTCCGATTACTGGTTGTTTTTAGTTAAGTGGACCCTGGAAGATATACCCATGTAGGTAGGTTTGGGGATCCCAAACATATGGTAAAGATTGATCATGCAACAGGAACAAAGGACGAGGGCATTGGAGGATGAAGTGTTTACCTTTTGGATGCTTCCCCTTAATAGAATGATATCATTCTTAATAGAAACAATTTTAATAGATTCAATCTTAACAAATACCACTCTTAATGGAACACCACATTAGATATACAGTTTTATTTATTATTTAGTTACCTGCAGCCTTTAATAAAATCAAATACACTCATATATGTTTCAATGGTTTCTAAAATAAAAGAGTGGGATAAACAAAAGGAATTGTTATCCCTCATTTATTCTGTAACTTGTCACTGAGCCATGTGGTAGCATTATGACATATGATTAGGTTCACATGATCATGTTTCCCGTTATTGTCACTTTGTCTCCACACTCCTCCCTCATTTCTTAATGCATTTCAGTAAGTAAATAGACACTTCCATGCTCTTTTGCCCAAGGGCAGAATGTTTCAGAAATATGGGGAAAACAAGTCTTTTCCTGGATTTTGGACTTTGATAGTATAGAGTTTCTGGAAAAAATATAGATATCTCATCTTCACATAGAAGACGATGGATTCAGGAGAAGTCAAGTAAGGTCTGAGCAAGATTTCTCACTCCTAACTCCTTCCCGTGATGGGGGTTAGAGGGCAGAGGAAGAAGGGCTGAGATGCTGGTGGCACCCCTGGCTGGGGCCTTCGAACTCTGAATTCACATGTACTGCCATGGGCAAGAGAGAAAAAGAGTACAGAAATCCACATAGATTTGGGGGGTCTGAATTTAGAAAGATATTTAACCCCTTTTTTGGGTAAATCTCAAGGAAGCATTCAGACCCTAGAAAAGAAATGGCTGCAGGATGCGTTTATCAGACAGGCTTGAGAATCATCAAAGAACAACCCCAACCCCCTCAAGACGGAGGGCAGCAGAACAACTGTGATGGCTCCCAGAAGAGCCTGGAAGTGATAGAGCATCATAGATGGCCCCATGAGTTTCTCAGACTCCATCGTGAGAGAAGCAACAGAATGATGCATGCACTAGGAAGGACAACACAATTTGCCTTACTGAGAATCAAACTCAAACGTCCCCTATAGTTAAGCAAAAGTGATGACTGGGTGGCTTCCTTGGCAGATTGCAGATTGACACCAGAAGCAAATGCATCTCATCAGATACCCAGGTGCATTGTTAATAATTCAGAACAGATGGCAACTTCTACAACCTTCAGAGGAACACTGGTCCTATAGGAATGAGAGAAACCTTAAACTGTCTGAGATTAATTTCCCTTCCCCTTGTGGAATGGTTGCTTATAGTGGAAAATCAGATTATAGAAAATGAAAAGTTACATTGCTTGTCCTCTTAAGTTTTGTGCTTAAATTCAGTCTCAGAACCTACTGCTGTACAGAATCAGCCACATGCTCCCCAGTATGGCACAGAGATGAGGTAAGTCCTTGGAGTGGATGTAGCTGGGAGGAAGGGGGGTGCATGGGATCTGCTTCCAGGTGAGCAACTCGGTGAGACCTTGGAATACACCCCAACTTCTAATATATTCAAAAGGAAGGGGGATGTTCAAAGGTCTGCTTTAACACCTTTAAGA
>RJWJ010030661.1:0-19744 GCA_004363605.1 Indri indri | reverse complement strand
TATCCCAAGAATGGAAAAACAAGCACCACATCTACTCACCATCAAATTGGTAGTAACTGAACAACACATAAGTGTACATATAAGAATAACATTTATTGGATGTCGGGTAGGGAGGGAGGGGGAAGGGGGAGGGGCGAGGGGGAGGAGGGGACGGATATATGCATACACAAAGGGTGCAATGCGCACCCTCCGAGAGATGGACACGCTTGGGACTGGGACTTGGGGGAAAGGGGGGGCAAGGGCATCATACGTAACCTAAACACCTGTACCCCTATAAACAACAAACAATAAAAAAAAAAATAGGATTCATTTTATTCCTCTCTCTTCATAGGCATGTACGTGAGGGGAAAAAAACATATACAGATATATAGTCATGCACTGCATAATGACATTCCAGTCAACTATGGACCATACATAGTACAGTGGTGACATAGATTATAATACTGTGTTTTACTCTACATTTTCTATGTTTAGATATACAAATATATACTATTGTGTTTTGATTGCCTACAGTATTCAGAACAGTAACGTGCTGTACAGGTTTGTAGTCTAGGAGCAATAGTCCATATAGCATGTAGAGTAGTTGTGTAGTAGGCTATCCCATCTAGGTTTGCATAAGTATACTCTATGATGTTTGCATGATGAAATCGCCTAACGACACATTTCTGGGGATGGATCTCTGAAAAGTGAGTTGTGTGTTATGTGTTGTTGGTATACAACACATAACTGTATATATAGCCTGACACATGCATATGGCATGATATACATTAAAATGAATATTTTGCAATTCATTTCATAGAAAGTAATTTTAAAAAACCTGATTTATCCTTGATTTTATAGAATTCATGTGCAAAGCTTATAAATTCTAAGATTATTGAAGATGTTAGTTAACTATTATAACCAAGCCATACCTTGTGAATGAATTTACTATTTTAAAAATAAATTTAGATTTTGGTTATGAGTTCTCATCTTTTCACCAGGTATTGTTCTGTTAATATTGTTGCTTCCTAGTTAGCATTTTCCATACACAAATTTTACTTAATTTCTTTAGCAGAAAAGTATAAAGCCATTATAAAATAATAAATACTGGGACTGTTGTTGATTACATGTACTTTCTTGAACTTTTGCCTTAGGCCTCTGAGGAAACACTACATTCCAGTAATGAAGAGGAAGACCCTTTCCGAGGAATGGAACCTTATCTTGTACGGAGACTTTCATGCCGAAATATTCAGCTTCCCCCTCTCGCCTTCAGACAGTTGGAACAAGCTGACTTGAAAAGTGAATCAGAAAACATTCAAAGACCGACCAGCCTCCCCCTGAAGATTCTGCCTCTGATTGCTATCACTTCTGCAGAATCCAGTGGGTGAGTGTCTTCGGGTGTCATTTCCCCATTTTATGTTTTAGATGGTGATTGTTATCTGTGGCCTTTTCAGTTTTTGTGGCTCGTTGCTTGATTTGAGTGGGAAGATAATGGGTTTTCTAGAGTCAAAAAAAGGATGGTTTTTCTCACGTAACATCTCTATCTCTGCAGGAGAAGACATTTTAGTCAAATCGTTTGGGCAGGAAAAGTTGAAAATATGTTGATGAAGGCTAATGAGGGCAATTGTACTTGGCAAATTAGTATCAGCCAGATGTGATTTAATAAAAAATTCTTAACAAATGAGAACTAATGGACAAATTACCACGTTGGGATACATACCTGGAAACAAAAGGCAATGGTCATTGATGCACAATGAATTTAGAACCAAGAATAGGTTGTATTGTAATTAGAATCAAAATAAATATGCAATTATATTCATGAGCCTTGGAATTTGGCCTTTGACACTTTGAGGTGTTGCTTACCAGAAAACTGTTTAAGCTTCCAATATAAGGTGATTTTATTTCGCATTAGTACTTATAAAAGAATCAACCACAACTGTGTCCCATCATGTAACATTTGTAGTTCCTAATTTCCAGAGTATAGTTTTTGTGTTTTTATTCTTTTTCCTGCTGTTTACCAATGAAGTTTTTGCTCTTTAATAGCAGTGTCATCAGGTAAAAAATTGTGAAAGAAATTAAGGATAGTGGGCACATCCATTATTTGTTCTTTTGGCCAGCTGTGTTGTTAAGAGGCTTGGATAGAGAGGAAAGAGGGTAAAGCCAGTGGCTCATACACGGACCGACTGTTGAGCATTTGCTACGACTACAAGAACAAAACAATTATTATGCTGCAAATGTGATTCTTCCTCATTCTTGTCAAGTGAATGGCGTCTCTAGGGAAAGTACCTTTTGGATTTTGCTGAAAGTTGTTAGGAAAGTTGTGCTCAGAGGAAATTTGGTTAGTAACTGAACTCTAAGATATTGAATTTAGCCGTTTGAATTGTTACTGACGAGTCCAGGGGATGTGTGTTATTAAAAGGTATGAAGAAATTACTACCAGGTAAATAGGAAGACAACAAATTCTTACCTTGAAGCGAAGGGAAGAGGAAATATGTATTTGTTGTCATTGTTGTTAAGCCATGTGTTTGCCTACCAAAGAAGAATGTGTACATGTTGATCAGACTCACTAAGGCAGGTAGGAATTTAGTAGGACAACTTGACCTGTACATTCTTTGAAAAAATGCTGCCCCCTAAAACTATTTCGCCTCTCTTTGGGATCAACATTGCTGCTGTTCATCTGTGTAGAGGGCAGAATTCACAGATAACGGGTGTATCTAGGGTTCTCAAGACCATGCCTAGGTTTAACAGTTTGCTAGGAGAGCTCCCAGAACTCAGCAAATAGTAATATTCATGGCTACGATTTATTATAGCAAAAGGATTCAAAGCAAAATCGGCAAAGGGAAAGACACATGGGGCGAAATCTGGAGGAAACCAGACACAAGCTTCCAAGAGTCCCCTCTGCAAGTGGAGTAAGACAGGACGCACTTAATTCCTCCAGCAATGAGTTGTGACAACACATGTGAAAGGTGTTCACCAAGGACACTTTCTACTAGGGAAGCCTGTTAAAGACTCAGTGCCCAGAGCTTTTATTGAGGGCTGGTCACTTAAGTGCCATCTGCCTGGGGTGTACTCAAATTCCAGACTTCTAGAAGGAAAGTAGGTTTTCAGCATACACTACATTATGTGCAAAAACAGTTTATGCACTTTGAGCCACTCTTACCCTTTAAGGGATGGTGGGACACCTTCTGAAATCCAAGTTCCCAGATGCTATCTAAGGGCCAACCTTTCAAATAGACCTTTCTAAATTTAATAGACATAGGCCTGATTAACTCTTTTCTATACACTAAGTTCATCTTAGAATCATAATCTTCCTTTCTTCATATTTGAGGAAGAAGAGATTATAATTAAAATTAAAATATACTAATTTTGGACCCTAGTACATTCGATTAACTTTGGTATCTGAAAAAGTTTGGTAGCTAAATAAGATTTCTCCCTTCCAAGCTGGTGTTATATCACATGGCCTTAAAAGAAAATGATGCAGTGTGTTTAATATATCTCTGTGTAGTTGTACAATGTGTCTAATTAAAAATCTCAGATAAAAGCTAAGCTTATTTAATTAAATCTGAATGTGTTGCTAAAAACAAATAGTCTTCAAGTGCCAAGGAACTTCAAAGTTCAGAATTGTCTGTATCATAGCTGTTGGTTTAAAATTTGTTTCTTTCTGAAACAGAAATCTAAGAATTAAGTACAGTCGATCCTCAAATAGCACAGGTTTGAACTGTGTGGGTCCACATATATGAGGATTGTTCTTAGCCAAACATGGATCAAAAGTACAGTATTTGGGGGATGCAAAAGTTGCATGAGGGGAGGGGCTGACTTTTCCTATATGCAGGTTCTGCTTAGTCCGTCATAGGCCTTGAGTATGCGCAGATTTTGGTATACGTGGAGGCTCCTGGAACCAATCCCCTGAGTATAACAAGGGAAGATTGTGTAAGCAATATTGTGCTTACTATTTATAAATTTATTCAATATTATGAAGGAAAATAATTCATTTTTTTGAGAGATGAAACAAGGGTGACTTTTTTCTACCAAAAATGCAGCTAAGAGAAACAAGGGATGAGAATGGCCAATAAACAAGAAACAAAGACTAAGGATGTATTACAGGCATTCTTATTACCTTAGGAAGCAAATATAATTTTGAATATTGAATATCAAGGAATAGAAAACTCAGGAATATAATTTTCTGGAGTGGCTAAGCTTTTGGAAGAGAAATAGAAGGTAAAATTAGTGGTTACATTCTGTACCCATTTCAGTTAACCAAGAAACCCAGATTCCTTCATAGTGTCAGAAAGGGCTAATGAGAAATTTAGATGATTTTAGTCCACAGCCAAGTTCCCTATTTAATTAAAGGTTAGTACGCCCTCAGGTGCCACTGTCAACCTATTCTGAGACCTTAGTAATTGCAAGTCTTTGATGCTGGAGGAGACTTCTCATGCCCTTTGGATTTATTTCCATTCTTCTATAACATCATGGCCTTTTGCTCTTTCTTCTGGTGTATCAGTACACCAGATACTTACTCTGTCAAGTGGGTCTAGAGACTTGTTTCATCCCTTTAGAAAGTCACGACATGTCTCTGAGAGTAATTAGTTTCCAAAAAAGAACTTGGTCTGCAAAAGTAGGTTTTATGGATGACAGCTGTTTAGTTTCTCAGGAAGTACCTGGGTCAAGAGACTGAGTTCAAGGGAGCTTTTAGCTGTTAACACTTCCCATGTTTCTACTTCAAGTTTTTTCCCAAGCAAAATAAATGTGTTCAAATGGGTACTCTTTAACAATTCCCTGTGAGTATGCCTAAGTTGTTAGGTTGTGTGTGTTGTGATTTGGCAACCTTTAGAAACTTTAAATGAATGCAAAACAGAATTGTTAAGACTCGGGATGCCAAGAGCCTTGAATTCATTCACCAGCTAGTTTCCCACATAGGGTAGGATCACTCAGCCTTCATGGTGTTTACTGGCCCTCTCTGAAGTAAAAGGGACAGCTATTAATGGCTTGAAATATTATAAACTTGGCAAAGAAGTAATTTTGAATGTCATAGCATTCCATATTTCCCTCTTAAATAATTTTCTATCCATTTCTTCTTATAAAACCTTTTTTTATTAAGGTATAATTTGCATGCAATAAAATATGCAAACCTTAGGTATACATCTTGATGAATTTTTAATATTTGTATACACCCATGTAATCACCACTGTATTTCCTGACTTCTCACTAAAGGTTAGTTTTGCTTCTTCTTGGACTTCATATAAATGGCATTATGTAATATGTAATTTTTGTGTCTGGTTTTTATCACTCAAAATGTTTTTAGATATTTATCTATGTTGGTGTATATCTCAGCATTTAGTTCTTTTTATCATAGTCCAGTATTCCATTATATGAATATACCATAATTTATTTATCTATACTCGTTTATAAATAAACATTTGAGTTATTTCTAGTTTGGGGCTATTACAAGTAAAGCTACTATGCACATTCTTATACCAGTCTTTCGTGGAAATATGCACTCATTTCTCTTGGGCATATTCCTTGGACTAGCATTTCTGAGTCTTAAATAGGCAGATGTTTATTTTCATTACTGTCCAACAATTTTCCAAAGCAATGTACTCTTTCACCCTCCCACCAGCAATGTGTGGAAGTTATGGTTTTTGTGCATCCTCACCAACACTTGGTATTTTCAGTCTTTTTCATTTCGGACATTCTGGTGAATGTGTAGTGGTATCTTATTGTGGTTTTAATTTACATTTCCCTAATGAGTAGTGATATTATTTATATTTTAATATGTTTAATGAACATTTGGAAATCTTCTTTATGTTATGCCCATTTAGATATTTATCCAGTTTTTCTTTTACTTATGGCTTTTTAGGGATTGTATATATTTTCTAGACATGAGTCTTTTGTAGATGTATGTATTATAAAGTGAATATTTTCTCCCAGACAGTAGTTTGAATTTGTACTTTCTGTTTACTTTTAATATGGTGGTAACTCTAAGAACCTCTAAAGTGTATGAGTGTGTGTGTGTGTGTGTGTGTGTGTGTGTATATGTGTTTGTCAAGGGAAAACTGTCACTGGAAAATGAAGATAAGAGAGATAATGAAGCAACAGAATTAGGTGGGAGAAAAGAAAAAGTGGAATGGCTAGATAAATGGGGGAAAACGGCAAAAAGAAAATGGGTGAAGCGTGCATGGTATAGAAGTAAGCACAAGACAAGAAGTGGACCTGCTTGATAAGGGGAAAGCAGGTAACAATAATGACACTTAACCTGCAGGGCAATTTTATCTGGAGAAAAGGACAGTTGACCCCTCCAATGGACTTCTAGGCACTAAGGGGGCAGATGAGGAAAAGCTGAGAATGAAATGACAGCACATCCGTGGGGCCGATAGCAGGGGAGTAAGCGGTCAAGAGTGGGTGCAGGTGGTCTGAATTTGAGGCCTGCCTCACCACTTCCTAGCTGTATCACCTTGGAAATTTTCTTAACCATTCTAAGTTTTTAATTCTACAAGGGCAAAAGTAGGAATAATGGGCACCTACCTCATGGGTTTGTTGTAAAGATAAAATACTTAGCACTGTTTGAGACATGTTGTAAATACTCAATATAAAACAACAACTACTACACTGACATTGAGAAAATATTGGAACGCATTGTGTTTGTTGATGTTGATGTTTGTTTCCTAACTGGTATTGGCATCAGAGATCCTCTACTAATAACTCTTGGGGTAGAGATGGATGTTCTAGCAGGTTTTAGAACCAACCAGAGATTTGTTCCTGACTGATAAACTTACGGTTATTATGGACTTGTCACATTTGTGTTAAGAAGTCTATGTCTCACTTTTGGCATCTGTCCACAGACATGTCGTGCTTTCAAGCACTGTTCAATGATGTCTGGAATGAGAACAAAGGTCCTCCTTCCTTCTGCTTTGCTTCTCTAATGAACTTGCTGACTCCTAAATATTCCCCTGCTCAGAATCCTCAAGAGGAGTTAGAAGCTTTTTAGCCACAACTTGAGCCCTGGCTTATGTTCCCCGGGTGGCGCATGTACTCCCAGATACTCTAAGGAGGGTTTAGCATACTGGTAGGAAGTGGTGGGAACAGAGAAAGCATAAAAGAGGTAGCACTAAATCTCTCTAGTTGTGTTTCACAGCTGCATTTGCTATAATAAAATGAGAGCCCAGGAGCAAGTTGTCCCCCTGTGATATGAAGACACACGTCTGGAGAGATGTATATTCAGGGATATGGGCAGGTGGAGAATATTAGAAACACTTTCTCCTCGCTAGCATCCTATTACCTGTCTGGAGAAGTACACTGTGTACATTTGTATCACTATGTCCTAGTAAAAAAAAAAGAAAGAAAGAAGATGAAAAGAATTTAAAGGAAGAAATGGTCATTTGGGGGTATAAAATTAACTACCCAACAGAGGGGGAAGAAGTGCTTTGGTGATATAAAGATTCATTATACAAAGATCTTCCAGAAACCTTTTCTTTGAGTCATGTTCCATTCATAGAAGGAATAGCCCCAGATGCCAGTTAGACATTGGATTCTTTGATCAACCATTCATCATCTAGTGTTCTGGAGTACAAATGGTACTGTAGACTGAACAACAAAAAAGGTTATTTTCAGCATTTTGTTACTGAATCAAAATCCAAACAGAAAATAAAAGTGAGAAAAACAGAAGCCTGTTAAAACAGATGCATCTGATCTTTCAAATTTGACCTTTTAAACTTTAGAAAATATTAACAATGAGCATTTCTTATTTGAAATATTTTGGATATAAGGATTTTTGAAGCTAGAGTGTTGTATTCCACAGTCTACCCATGAAGCCTGTACCTTCATAATGGATAATGTGTTCAATTTTCAAAAGATTTATCTGATATGTTCTTACTGAACATTATTTGGAAGATCTGTAACCTACTAGGCAAAGCTTTCAAAAATTTAAAATGGGAGACATAATTGTGATTGTGAAAATTTGTTTAGAAATATAGTATTCTTGAGCTGGATGTGGTTCTAAAAATAATCACTAAAATGATGTTGGGAAGCAATGCTTTCAATAATCTTGAAGATATATGCTAAGTAAAAGAAACTGGATTCTTTTGTCTTTGATTTATTTAAATGTAATTTGTGGACATAGTGTTTTTCTAAACTTCTGAAGATGCCCACAAGGCATCACAAGCCTTTTATTTCTAAAACATTTCTCTGATTTAATCAAATCTATTAAATAGCCTTATTTTTGCTTTAAATTTGTGATTTTCAAGATTAGAATTAGACTTCGAGAGTGATAGAGCACTTTACTATATATCTTGATAAATATCCTATTTCCAAAATCAGTAGCAATTCTTGAATCTAACCTAAAACAAACAATGAAAAAGCACTGACTTCTTCCTCACACATCATAGAAGCTCTAAAGATCTGACAGTATTAGGTTATTAAGCATGAAACGTCCGATTTCCTTAGATACTAAGTTAGATAGTTGATATCTCTGATGTTTCACTTTGACATTTCTTGTTTTATTTTTATTGTGAAGGTCCATCCTCAGTCTTTCAAACACATAGTTTGGCTTGTGATTACCTTTCACAGTTTTTTAGAGCAATTTTTGTGAAACCATGGATAAGTCAAAAATTTATTTTCAAATATGAGTTCCGTTGTGGAACCAATGCAGTGCAGACAGCTAGAGATATCAACAAAGTGTTTGGGAAGGATGTGGCTAATGAATGCACAGTATGTCAGTGGTTTGAAAAGTTCCATTCTGGTGATTTTAATCTTGAAAATGAGCCACATGGGCAACCTGAGACCAAGGTGGATAATGATGAGCTGAAAGCTGTAGTGGAGGCAAATCCATCTCAACTTATATGTGAATTAGCAGCAAGATATGATGTTACTATTCCAACAATATTGGACCATTTGAAACAAACTGGCAAGGTAAAGAACTGGATAGATGGGTACCGCATGAGTTAAACGAGCGTCAGAAGAGAAATCATCTTGCAGCTTGCCTGTTTTTGCTTTCAAGACATGAAGGTGAGCCATTTCTACACTATGTTGTTATGTGTGATGAAAAAATGGAATTTTTTTTGACAATCACAAGTGTTCAGCACAATGGTTCGATAAAGATCAAGTGCCAAAACACAGTCCAAAACCGAATATTCATAAAAAAAAAAGCTAATGGTGTCTGTTTGGTGGTCCAGCCCTGGTATTATCCACTACAGCTTAATGAAACCTGGTCAATTGATTACAGCAGATGTCTACCAACCAACCAGACAAAATGATGAGGATGTCTGCAATTAAGCAGCCAAGATTGGTCAATACAGACAAGCCAATCCTCTTGCAAGACAACGCTCGACCACGTGTCTCACAAGTAACACTGCTCATGCTACAGAGGCTGGGCTTGGAAACTCTCTGTCATCCACTGTATTCACTAGACCTTGCATCAGCTGCCACTTCTTCCAGGCTTTGGACCACTTCTTGCAAGGAAAAATATTCAATTCTCAACAAGCTGTGGAAAACACCTTTTGTGATTTCACTGCCACTCGCTCTCCAGGCTTCTTTGCTGCTGGCATAAACACCCTACCATGAAGATGGCAAAACTGTGTCAATAGTTTAGGTATGTACTTTGATTAATTGTACTGCTTTTTGTTTGAGATACAATAAACTACATTTCTGATTTTAAATTGGACATTTCATATTTAATGACCTAATAGCATTGAAAAGAGTTAGGGCCTCGCTTTGGATTAGGCTTTGGCTTAAAGGAAGGTTGTGGCTGGTTTAAATCTTCTATCCAGATCACTAAAACTTTCTCTATATCAGCAATAAGCCTGTTTCACTTTCTTATCATTTGTGTGTTCACTGGAATAGCACTTTTAATTTCCTTCAAGAACTTTTCCTTTGCATTCACAACCTGGCTAACTGTTTTATGTTCAAGATGTAGAAGGATGCCAGGGGAGAGGGTGACTGCTGTTGAAAAAAAGTACTTGAGGAATTGAGAAATTTGAGCATGAGGTGACTCTTCCATATCAACATCGAAGTCATGCAGGGTAGAGCAGAACTCAAGATGTCAAGGTGATGTCAATGAATGAGACATGGTGACAGGGAGACTGACAGCAGTCAGTGATGAGGAAGTGGAGTTGATTGGCGTAGATGTCAAAGGAGGATGGAACAATAATCAGCAATCAATGTGAATAACCAGCAGAGCACCTCCCCCATCTCAGGACCCAGAGAGAGTTGGGACCCAGAGAAGCCTCACCTGAATGCACCGCAGGAAAGTGGCATCCTCAGTGAAGAGCCAAGTTTGAAAGAAGTCAGGATGTAGGGCAACTCTTTGGTGGCAAGGCTGAGGATGAAGTGGAGTCTGTTCTCCATGGGAAAAGGGGTTCCAGATGACCTAACTGAATAATTTGGGATGAACGAGAGTGACAGTGTAGATGGGAGGGAGAAATCATAGCACAGCATGAGGACGAGAACTGAAAGAACACAGAGAAGAGGAAGAAGTTCTACTTCAGGTAGTTCTGTGAGATATGATTATGATAGCTGAATTCCAAAACATTTTCAAGAATTGCTCCAGCTGTCCTCTGACTGACACGTGTTTCATTCAGGCAGGAAGAAGTTGAGCACAGCTGATAAGTCTTTTGGAAAGACTTATGGATGTTGTCCTAGTCTAAATATGTAGGTCCACAATGGCATTCTTGGGTTCTTACACTTTCCACATCTATGGGAACAGCAGCAGTTTCTGGTGTTTGGAGACTTTTGCATCTTCCAAATTACTTAGTTGTTTCCTAAATTTATTACAGGCCATGGAATATGGAGAAGGATCTGATTTTTTAAAAATGTGCAGTATGATTTTCAATCAAAGCATTATTTTTAAGAATTTTTATATCAAATTCTATTTATCTTCCTAGTTATAATCACACCTTAGGTATTTTGAATTAGCTTTTAAGGATTTCCTTTCTTAGAAATGATCATCGAATTAAACACTACTGCTTTCTTAAATATTCCCAAGTGTTATTTCTGAGATTCAAGCATTATTCCAGTTCATCATGCTGCCAATTTTAGCAGTAAAATAAATAGTGAAATTGAATTCCATGTAGACAAATTGTATTTGTGGAAAACATTTTTTAATAAATTGGGTTACTGTTGTGACCTTAGTGAAGCAATAGAAAGGTGCATGCATTTGGTTTAGTCCTTAACTTGGATGTAACATATTATTTGCAGACTTTAACTTATAGCAACCTGTAATCATGCTGATTTTTACTTAAGACTCTTTCATAGAATTGTATGGTTGAGACCTGGGACTCAGAACCTTGATGTAATACTTATGCAAACACATTTTTTTATTCTGTTCTCTTCTGTGACCTTGTCAGGGTCACTTTTTTGTTTGTTTTAATTCACTCCCTCCGAAATAGTAGTTGTGACTAGGATTTGGCAACTGTGGAGTATATCATGTGTACATGATGCCTTAGTGAAAGGTATTAATTACACACCACAGAAACCCAAGCAGAGAGGGCTTCCTTTGTCTTAAAAAGAAATGTGAAGGTTAATTGATTATCAGAGGGTTACTGCAGCAAATACAGACAAGAACCCACATCTTCTCATTTCAGTTTATAACTTCTGGTAGGTTCTGTCCAGTAATCCACTGAAAAAACTGAAGCGAGGGCTAATGACTTTATGTTTATTAAGTGTTTCTATAAAACTTCTCTATCTGTCAAAATTTCCTTTGCAGTTGTCAAAACAGTGAATGGCTGATAGTGAAAACTCACTTCATAGATCATTATACAGTCATTAAGATGATCATTATGATAACTACATGGCAGCAGGGAAGTATTTAGAACTTTTTTTGGAGAAAAGCAAATTACACAAGTATATCCAGGTTAAGGTTACAGCACTGCAAAATATATTAATATAACTGGCATATGGTTAAGAGCTGGAAAGCAATGTGAAATAATTTGATTTTTCGGAATTAGTGAATTGTGGTTATTTTTTTCTCTCATCTTAATTTCTATTAAGATGAAAATATGTGTTTAGCCAGCAATAGAATTACATTAAAATCACATTCATTATTTATTTGCAGTTTTATTCTTCCAGATTCGTCTATTGAATCTTAGTACATAACAGACACTATTTGAGGTACTGGGAATATATTATGAACTGATAAAAATAAAACATATGATATTTTGTTTCTTAAATGAAATCCGACAGGAATTTTTGACAGCTATGGGGAAGAGGGGATACTTGGGCCTTTCAGAATTCTCCAGATCATTTTGTGTAACCATTCCTCTATTGGCAACTGACTCCCCAGAAAAGATTACCAGCAGAACCTATTGACCAAGAAAAACTACGTATTAGTTTCACTGAAATAAGGGAGAAAAACACCTTTAAACTTAGTGGTATATCAGAAAAGGGAAGTAAAGAAAGGATACATATGGGTTTTAGAGATAGGTTTGGGGGCCTGATCTTGCTAGGTAGAAAAATGGTTGGGATTAAGCAGAATTTAGGGCCTAGCAGTTTTGGATTAGTGGGGTTTTTAAATGAAGTGAGCCTCTTAACACAAGCCTTGGGCAAACTGCTAGTCTTGATAAGTAAGCTGGTTCAGTTGGTTTATAGCGGTATTTTCCAGGAGCCAGCATTTCCTGGAGCAAGTACCTGTGTTATCTTTGCCTTGTCTCCAGATTGTGCAGCATTAAGGCAGCCACTTAAGCTTTGACTCAGAACCGTTTGGCACCGGGACAGGAAAGCATTTTGGTTTCAGTTCTTTCCTTCCTTGTGAATGAACCTAAGTTTGATGCTCATTTGGCCAAATAAGCAGGTGCTATTCCCCCTCTTTTTCTTAATGTTTAAAAGTTATATTGTCACCTCTGTTGCTTGGGAATGTAGGTGACACACAGCCCTTAGGCTAGACAGAGGGATGAGAACTCAAGGGAGATAAAGTCCTGGGGTAAACAACTGGTTTTGCTGCTTAGTATCTGACACTCCTCTGTTTTGGAGGAATCTCAGGATAGGTAGGAGAGAGGACCCACCCTTCCACTAGAGAAGCTGCAGGAGACAGGTGTTCCCTGTGAAGTAACAGAATGAGGGATCTGTAACCTCAGTGTGGTCAATCTGATGTTCCCAGCCTGGTCTTTGAACCTTGGGCGGCTCAGACCTGTGGTATGGCATGTGCACTGCTGAGTAGAAAGGCTAGTAGTGTGGCAGTTGTGGCTGCTGCCAGTGTGACCAGGAGTGGTTTGTGCCCAGTTGGTGAGCTGCAGCGTCCGGCAGACTGATCCGACCTCCTGGCTGCTCATTTTCTTCCCTGGATCCTGCTCAAGTCTGGTTCATCAAGCTCCCTGTCCATTCTGAGCTGTATTCTACGTTTTTCCGATGAATTCCTTTTTCTGCTTATGCTAATCAGTGTTGGTTTCTCTTGTCGGCAACCCAGAACCCTGACGTATACAGCCCTTTATTACTCTAGAAACCAAAGGACAGGAAGTGCCCTGACTTTTCTAGAACTTTAATGGTAAAATCAGTGGTGAAAGTTAGTGAGGAGAAACCAAAGGGAAAAATGTTTATTTTAATGCTCTCTTTTTGACATAAAAGAGTAACAAAAAAGAGGGTAGCAAAGAGAAGAGTCTCTTGAGATATCCCTGGCAAAGTTTGCAAAGCTCTCAGTAAAGAGACAAGGACAGGGCTTCATTGTAATTATTCCCTTTTGACTGTACAAGCTGGTAGGCTTAAAATGGACTCCTAACGAGAGTGGTTTGCACTTCAATTAATTAAGTGCATAAAATTACAAACTGCATGTCTTTTCCCTCTAGAGAATATTCTTGCTCTATCAGTACTATTTTGTTTTAATTTCTCTCTCTCTTTCTCTTTCTCTCTCTCTCTCTTTCTCCACCCCTCCCCACCAGACCATATTTATGTTTCTCTCTCCTTCTCTCTCTATATGTATCTTAAAAGAAGTTGGCCCTGAAGGAAAATTAACTTTGATTGCTGTTAGTCCACTGAGAAAATCTTCTCTTTGAATACTGGAACACATCTTTCTCTAACTCTTCCTTACACCTAGTGCTAAATTTATCAGAGTTGTTCCTGATATAAACATTTTGAAGACAATCATAAAGATAAAGATGAAAATCTATTATATTAAATACTTTTGTTATAGGCATCTTCCTTTAGAAGTTCTTTCTCTTTATTGTGAGGTGCATGGACTTGAACGAATGCACACGTGTGTGAAGCACTTGAGAAATATCAGAGACAGATCATTCCTCAAACCTTATCAGCAGAGTCAAGTCCCAGCAGAGAGGAAGGACATAGGCAGGTTACCGCAACATTCTCAGAAACCCTTGTGTGGACTCCTTTTCCTCCGGGCACCCTCCTTCTGCCTTAATGTATTCTAGTTTAATTATATCCACAGCTTTTTAACCTCTACTATAATTCTGTGCTTCAGAATTTGCTTTCTTCTCCCATCCTTCCTCCTAATAAAACACCTATTCTTCAGGGAGTCTTTTCTAAATAGAAAGGATCAAAGAAGGCCATTCTTTGTGAAATGTGAATCATTTCAAATAACTTAGTGGCTTGTTCCAATGTTAATGGTGGAATTGTGAAGAGAAATGGATGGATACTTGAATTTTCAAATTCTTCAGAATATTAATTATATATGCATATATAGTAATATTTCTTGTCACTTAGAAAAATCTGATTGGTTTAACAAAAAATTCAATCAGAATAGTTTAGAAACAGTTTCTGGCATTAGTAATAGCAATATTGAAGAAACTACATATTACAACATGGTGCTTATATTTTTTCTTGTTTTTTTTTGGCTTCCGTCCCTCCCACCCGCCATGAACACAGTATTCTTTCTGTTTTGTCTTTTATCTCCTATCTCAAACTCTTGATATTAAAGTTGAAGAATGTGTCAGATCTTATGTTAAACACTAGCTATGTTTTATTGTGTTTAAGAGTTAATTATTTTCTTCATTTTACGGAAGAGAAAACTGAAGCTTGGAGAAGTTAAATAATTTCCCCAATGTCCCAGAGAACCAAAAATTAACCAAGATCTGAAAGTCCTTGATCTCAACCTAGATATGCCAGAATGTCACATCTAAGTTTCACTATAATTTTCTATTCTGTCCAAATTTCCACAACTTCTAATGACAGAGGAAAACTTTTGTTTGATTCTAATCTTCTATATAGAATACCTGAACATTTTCTGATTTCTGCTTGAGGTTACCCCTCTTTTTCCAAAGAAGACCCTACTGACATCAATAATTAGTTGAGGGTGACAATGAGCTGAATATTGTTATACCCAAGTAACCCTTACCTGGTATGAAAGAGAATGGATGACCGGGATTCCTGAGGCATTTGATGCCTTGAGAAAAGTCCAGATCAACTTTCCATAAACCACCCCCCACATCTGGAGTTTAATTTATTGATTAGGATATTACATCTTCAGGGCTAAATGGTCTCTGATTTATTGGTCTGAAAAAGTTAATATGCCTTTAACAAATACAAATGCTTTCTCCTAGGAATAGCTTAAATTTGGTGAAAATCTGCCTTAACAATGGTTACCTGAAGTCAGTTGGATTTCATTGTTATATATTAGCACCATTAACTAAAACCTTTGCCCATTCAAAATAATATGTGTTGCCACGTAATGCTAAAATCTGTTATTAAACTGCCAGAGATTATTGTTTTAACAGTTTGGACACTATTATTTTTAGAAAATTGACTTTGTGTGACGCCCTATTAGAGTCTTTTAATTGAGGAGAAAAACAAAATCAGATGACATTTGCAAAAAATAAAATTGGCATCAGTTGAAACATCTGTACCATTTCTTTTATTTAAAGGACATTTTTATCCTGGAAAATGACTGACTACTTCCATTAGCCTCATATCACAACAATAAAATAAAGTTGTCTTTGGATAGCTACTAATTTGCATTTAAATTATTCCCCTGGCAGCATTTTGTAAGCATAAGCAAACAAAAGATTGCTTTGCACGACATAGGCCTATGCACCTGAGAGAGAAATACATCATCTATAAAATTTAAAAATATGGGTTTTAGTAAATGCCTCTGAAGAGGAATTGTAAGGATCTGCATGGTTTTTGTTTTCGTTTTTGTTTACTCCTGGAGTTTATCTTTCTAATAATCCTCCAGAAGTAGAAAAATTCTAATCTACTTTCCTTGGAGGTATCATGAGACAATGATGCATATTGGGATTTGACACATATTATGGGTAAAAATCATGTGAAGTCTTCAAATAGACTTTCTTTTACTGTTCTTTATCTTTAATGTTGACTCTAATTGTCTTTGTGAACTAATTTGAAGTTGCAAGCTAGCAGTGAACTGGAGATTGAGTGGAAAGTAGGGGTAATAGATGAGCTCTTCACTTGGGAAGGACCAAAGAGACTGTTGAGGCAATGGATAGGATCGAACCTGGATACCTGGATGGGAAAGAGTTGTACCATTTTGTTGTCATTGTTTTCATGTGGTCTTATTTAGAAAATAAGTTAAGATCCAGAAAAACTTAGACCAAGCGTTGTCATGCTGCAGCCTGCAGGCCAAATGCTTCCTGCTACCTATTTTATAAATGACGTTTTCTTGGAGCATGCACTACTGCTGCAGAGTAGAGTAGTTGAGATGGAGAGCATTTGGCTTGCAGAGTTGAAAATGTCTAGTACCTGGCCCTTTACAGAAGAAGTTTGCCAACCCTTGATTTAGACTTAGTCACTTCAATAAGAAGTGACTGAGTGGGCAACTTATCAGGATATGTAAGCTTTTAAAGTATTAAAAGACCTGCTTCCTATACAGGGAGCGGGCCAAGGAGAGATGAAGCTTTTGCAGTACTCATGTATTCATCTCTTCTTTCACCAGAGTGATTGAGCACCCTCTCTCTAACAAGGATGATGGCAGGCACTCAAGGAACAGCAGTGAGCAAAAAGTGGTGTCTATGTCTCATGGAGACAGACAAAGGAGCAAAATAGTGTACAACGTAGACAAATATCCCAGCTCTCATGGATCTTGCATTTTGCATGAGTAGGGAGGAGCAGAGAAGATATATGATATATCTGGAGAGGCTGGAGTTTTAGAGTGACCAGGGACAATCTCACTGAGAATGTGACTTTCAATAAAGGTTTAGAGAATGTGAGGGAGCTAGCCGTGCTGCTTGCCATGATGCTACAGTTTCTCTATAGAGGAAAGAGAAGCAATGGGCATTATTAGCAAAAGATGACAAGAAGCCAAGATTTTTTTTTGTAAGTTAGAGAATTAACAGCTTGTTTGCATGCTGAAGAGAATAATATAGTAGAGAGGGAAAAATTGATGTTTCAGGAAATTGCTGGGACAATGTCTTTGAGTAGATAAAAGGGAATTGATCTAGTATACAAGAGGGGGGACTGACCTTTGCATTACAGCAAGGACATTTATCCATAATAATATAAGAGGAAGTAGAGTATATGGGCACAGAGGTAGGTGAGTAGTTGTGGTGGTTGAAAATTGTTGTTCTTTTTAAAATGCTTTAATATTTTTTAGCATGCGCAAAGGCCTTGAGGCAAAATAAAGCATGGTATAATCAAGGAATTAAAAGAAGAAAAGGATAACAGAACTATCAAGTGAGCAGTAGCATGGAGCCAGAGTAGGCTGAAGAGGTAGGACACACAGGTCAGCCAGACTAAGGATATAGCGATCGGAAATCAATGAAGGTAGGGGTAAAATCAGATTTGCCTTTTAAAAAAGATCACTGTGCATACTGTTAGAGATTAGGTAGGAGAGTGAGACAGGAATCGTCATGGAGAGACCACTCAGGAAGCCACTGCTGCCATTCAGATGGGAATGATGGCATCGCAGTCTAGGGTAGGTGGTGGGTGGAAGAGAAATGGTGAGATTTTGAGAAATAGTTGGAGGTAGAATAGACTTACCTCGCTTACACTTGTGTGTAGAAGAGATTGCCTGTGTAAACGGTGAATAGAGAAGGGAGCCTGGGAGTGGATGTGGGCACTCAGGAGACAGGGTTGAGATCCTGGTCTAGAACACTGAGTGGGGAAGCTGAGCACTGGTGAAGAGGAGACTTCCCAGCCGGCTGGGGGTGGACAGGCAGAGCAAGAAGAGCCCTGTGGTGTAGAAGCTACACTCTCCACCACAGCAGTCGGGCTGAGGCTGAACATTGGTTACTTCTGATTTTTAAAAAATCCTAAAATTATATTGATTAATTTTACTTTAGTGAAAAATGTTGAGCTTTTCATTCTCATAATGAGACCAAAGTTAAGGTCAAAATCCTAAGAGAAGACTGGGTCAGGACTTAATAGGCAGATCGTTGATTGTCATGATGGCAGTGGACACTTCCAGTTGTCACGTTCTAGGCCCATCACATAGGCCTTTCCTCTTTTGAAGGTTCTATTCTGAAGTGTATTTTTATTTCTGTATCTCTCCTAATATGTGCAGAATACAGACTTTGTGAATAAACCTCTCTCTACATCTTGCAGATGCAAGTAGCCTGCAGTGTGTTTCCATTCTGCATATTGCTAAGTATTTCTGCTTATAAAAAAATTATAAACTTGCAGATCCTATCAAAAGGATTGCTATTAGATGGAGTTAAGAAATGACTATGGAACTAAAAGAATAAGAGCTGGCCTTAGGAATTCAGTGCAATTAGTCAGTCTAGGAGATTTGGGATCTTAGAGGTGTTTGCAAGCTGCAAACTTAATGCATGGAACAAGTTATCTCACTCTGAACAGGTTTGTGTTTTCATTTTAAGGTTAAATTAGGATACAGAATCTATGCTTTGGAAACCAGCCTGTTTCTGTGTTCTGTTGTTTTCCTGATTTTGGTGTGGCTTGATGCCATTGTGTTCTAGTAAAATTTCCCTTACACAGATTGCCAGGAGACCAGAGCTGGGAGTCTGAGTGTTATGTGCGTGGGTGAGTACAAACAGATGTGAGGAGAGAGTGGTTATTCAGGCATGCTTCAAACCTGAAGAATAGTTTTGGTCAAAATCTTGAAGTCTGTGGGATGAAGTTTTGGCAGAATTAGAATGTTGTTGAAGAAAAGGAAAATTAAATCTGATTCCCACCCCTCCGAGACTTTTGGCCAAGATGGAAAATGAGAGCATAATCCTTGGGTCCTGAGTGCAATATGGAAAGATCCTCCATGGACCATTCGCTAATTAACAAGAGGAGGGTAGAGAGGAAATGTGCTTTAGCAACCTCATGAGCCAAGCCCCTCTCTCTCCTATTCCTAGGTGCTTTTGACCTCTCATTGGGAACACTAATTTTCATTCAGTCCCTTTCAATAACACCTCAACTTCTCGAGCTCTCCACAGGCTGGTTACATTCATATTCTCCTCTCATCTTCTAGTATGTTCTACAGAGCAGGTGCAGGTTTGTGGAGAGGCGTGGCTGAAACTTGGGCCTGAAGCTGATTCAGTTACGGCATTCTCATTAAGAGCAAAAATAACAGTTACTAACAGAATGTAAACCAAGTGCATAGTGAATATTTAAAATGAGAAGAGAAATCACTGCAAGTTAAAAATTTAGTTTGACATATGTCCCAAATATCACAAAATATTACCAGTCATATTATTAACTGCCCAATCCAATGCTATAATACCATTTCCCCTACATTTTGGTTTTATATTCTTTTATTGTTTCGTTAAATGACATTGAAATTGTAATATGTTCTATGGAGAGATTAGGAAGATAATTTAAACTTTTCCCTAGGAAGGTTGATTTTTTAAAAAATTATTAATAGTTTAGAAAATTTTGTTCACATGTTCGGTGTGGTCTTAAAGAAAGAAAATTTTGGTAATGTCATATAAATTGG
>RJWJ010030660.1:0-19757 GCA_004363605.1 Indri indri | reverse complement strand
TATCCTCTTAGGGACTCAGATTTCATCCACATTCCCATTTCTTTAGCTTTAATTTCTCTTGATATAGAATTCTTTCTACTTTCTTTCCCTATTTGAAAGGACCTTCCTTTTCATCCTTCTCTGAGTTTGTTCTAGCAAAGGATTAGAGTAAAATTCTTTGATCAGAGTTGGCTGAGTCTAACCCTTGATTTTTAAAGAGCTTGCAAAATTGAGAATCTATTTTGATCTTTCACAAAGACTGGCTTTCTAGGCCTTTTTCATGCAGAGACTCAATGAAGTCTAACACGACAGTCACACGACTTTCCTTTACGTCTGCCACTTGCCCTCCTTCTGAAGCACGGGGACCAAATGGGCAATGAATGATAAACCAATGGGTGTTATTGCATTAGGAGAACAAAAACTACAGCAATTTTTAATGTTTACTCAATACACTAAAATTTGGTTTACAATCTTTAAGAACATCATAACTATTATACATATAATATATGGTAATTTTCAAGTATCTCAAACAGAATTTTGTAGAGAAATAAATTATTATGCCGAAACACATAAGATAATGATATCTTTCCTTTGATTAAGAGGCATTTTTATAGTGATCATCATTAATTAAATGAAATAAATATTTGCATATGATACAGTATACAATCCTTTCATTAAGAAATGTTATTTTAAAAGTATGTATTGGGTCCTGAATCACGATGTTTTTAAATGTTTGATTTTAATGAGTCATTGAATATGTATTAGCTTTTATGTGATGTACATATTTGGAATATGGCTGTATTTGTCAGCATAAGGATGATTTAAATTTCCTTAAAATAGGCTATTAAGATGCAGATGTTCTTGTTGACAGGTGCTTCCAGAGCATTAAAAATAGATGTAACCACAATACTTTTGAAAATGTAATTCTGTTGCCTCCACTCTTATTAAATTAAACACATTTCCTTATTTTGCTTAAACATGCATGCTAATAAAATCCTATATCCGTGTGTATCACGTATGTCTAATAATTGGAAAAATATTTCTTTTCTTATCTATTATAAGGAAAATATAAATCAATGTAATTTTTTTTTATGGAAAAGGCCATGTTAGGTATCAAGACATAAAAGTTTAATGGGGCCTTGGGGTGACATTTTGTTTTGAATTAATGTTTAGGGACTATCCTATAGGTAACATCAAATTATAATGAAATGCCTTTAGTGCTCAGACTGTGTTTTATTATATTTGTAAAATCCTCCTGAAACTTCAAGAAACACTCCTAATTCTAATTTCATGATATGCTGATATATTCACTTTTCCCATTTGTGCCATAATTTTTTTAGACTTCAAATATTTTTCTGGACTGTAAAAAAAATTAAACATTTTAGTGTGATTTGAGAGTGGGAGTGAAAACACTAAGCCAGATTCTGTGTTAATGACTATTGTTGTAGAATATTATTGCTCCTTTATTGTTTTGATCATTTTAATATCCCTTCTCTCAACCAACTGTGGCAGTAATTGATATATGTTACACAACGAGTATGTGTGTGTATTTGCTCCCTTCATTTGTTGATTTTTGATTTTGAAGTTATATGTAATTGATGTCTTCAGAAAAATTATTGGCTCCTTTATCATTTGGTCCTTGAAGCCTATAATTTCTCATAAGAGAAGTTTAAATGTAACTGTGAAAACACTGGGTTACACCATGGGAGTCCAATCTGTTGCAGTCTCCTTCAAGCATTCTGTCAACCCTGGATGTTGAATTGCCACCTGTTTGCTATGACATAGATATTTACATTTCTTAGTGCTTCGAGCTTGTGTGTGTTTGTATTAATAAAGCAATTCCTTAACAGAAAGAAATAAACAAACAAACAAACACTGGGTTAAATAAATCAGCAAAGTTTCATGGAGAAGGAGGCCTGGACCTTGAAAGTTAATTATGCTTTGAGTAGCCAGAGGGGAGGGGCACTTTCTGCAGCGTATAGGGAAACCGTAGGGTTGTTGGCCAAGGTAGCTGGAGTGTGCGGTAAGTAGCTATATGGTAAGGGGCTGGGGCTGCGAGATCACTGCCTTGTCCATTCAGAGGAGGCAAGCTAAGAGGTTTGAGAGTTTCCTGTAGGATCTAGAAGGCGGAAGTTCGATGGAGATCTTTTGACGGAGAAGAATAGAAAATGAGTATTTTCTTCACTTCAGGCTGCTACAACAAATGATCATAGACTGGCTAGCTTATAACCAAGAGCAGTTTATTTCTCACAGTTCTTGAGGCTGAGAAGTCTGAGACCAGGGAGCCAGCATGGTCAGGTTCTAGTGAGAGCTCTTATTTGTCAAGAAGACTGTCAATTTCTTGTGTTCTCACTTGGCAGAGAGCCAAGAGAAACACGCTGTCCTGTGACTCTTACAAGAACCCTAATCCCGTGCATGAAGGACTTACCCTCATGACTTGATCCAATCTCAATCACCTCCCAAAGGGTCCTTTCCTAATGGCATCACATTGGGAGGTAGGGTTTTGACATATGGATTTTGGGGAGACACAAACATTTAATCCACAGCAATAAGATCTAATAAAATCATGATCTCATAGGCAGATAGAAAAGCCTGACAATAAGAAATATCACTAAGAGAGTGAATCTCAAATGTTCTCATCACAAAAAAGTCAACTATTTGAGGTGATAGGTAGTTTAATTAATTTGATTTAGTCATTCCATATGGTATTCAAAAATCATAACATCACTTTGGATTCCATAAATATAAATAGTATTTGTCAATATCTAATAAAATATTAAAAATAAAAAAGACATAGAGAAGATCTTTGGAAGGTCATCAGATGGTAAATCACATTTAAAATGTCTTTGATATCCTCACATTAAAGCCTTTTATGTTGTAAAAAAAATGTAATAAAAAGTATCTTTCTGGACTTAAATTGTTTCACTGAATGTTGAACTGCCCACTTTGTGGGTTGAGGACTTCATTTAACCCTTCACCTTGGAAATACCTCTGCAGACTAAATTTTGTTTGAGTACATGAATTGTGGGTAAACCTGAAAAGGGCTTTTTTTCCTAATTGGCATAAAAGTGTCATGTATGCTAGCTGCTGCAGCTCATATAAAGCAAATAATAAACGCATGAGCCAATAAAATAATGCTTTCAAATGATAGTAAGTGCTATCAAGAAAATAGAGTCATAAATGGTAGAGTAAATTATGGGACAATGTTATATAAGTAGTGAAAAGTGGACATTCATCTGAAATTTAGAAGGCTACATATTATATGATTTCATGCATACAGCATTCTAGAAAAGGAAAAACTGTAAGAACAGAAAACAAATCATTGGTTTCCTGGGGCATGAAATGGAAGAAGAAATTGCCTACCAAGAGGCACCATGAATTTTTGTGGGTGGTGGATCTGTTCTATATCTTGACTGCAGTGGTGGTTACATGACTTTGTGCATTTGTCAAAACTCACAGAACTGCATACTAAAAAGGGTACATTTTTGCTCTAAATAAATTATAACTAAATATATAAATGAAAAAAAGAATGTTCAGGGGACAGGATATACGAGCTGAGAGATGAATGATAAGGCCCTCAGAGAAGGATCTGCTAGTGAAAACTGGGACAGGAACACCCTTGGCTTGTTTGAGCGACAGGAAGGGGCGAGGGTGGCTTGAGTCTTCTGAGGAAGGCAAGAGTGGGAAGTGATGGGATCAGGTAGCAAATGGAAACTTGGTCTGAAGACACGGTACCAAGCCTGGCAAAGGCTTCTGTGTGGTTCCTGCTTATGTAGAAGGTCATTTTAGGTCCTAGGCAGCCCTGAATCTAGAGGGAGAAACAGATGGCAGAGGCTAGATCAATAAAGAAAAGCATCAGATAAATATAAATCCTCTGTGCCACTCCTATCCATAATAAAAAATCCCTCCTTATTTTACCTATTCAGAATGATAGATATCATATCAGACCCACTCGGTAATAATGCTAATATTCCCTACTCATGACACATTTTTAATTCATTCCACTCTTAATTCATAAACAAAGATATAAATATATTTGTCTAAATTAAATGATAAAGCTGATAAATATTAAATGCACATTTACCCCCATCATTCCTTTACATGTTATATGCTATGTTCAAAAATAATAATAAGAAAAAAAGAGAGGCTTACCACTTTTAGCCTTTTTAATTTTACTTTTGGAGCCATAATGATTTTGCTTCTATTGATATTGTATAAATTTTGTCAGATTTGCATACTAACCATAGGCATTACCAGTTGATTGACCTTTACATAAAATGCACAAGTCCCCCATGTCCTGAGCAGAGTGATAAGACCAATATGTCATTTGAGCAACTACTCGTGGATCAATATAGATGGTGGTTTTGGATGGTTAATCAAGTTTTTTATTTTTTAAATAGAAAAGTAAAGAAGAAAAAATAATGATGAATATTTTAAAGTCCTACAAAGAGATGAGAATCGAAGAGAGGCAGTATGGAATAGTGGTGTTTAGTGAGAGTTCTAAAGTTAGAAAAATAGGGCTCAAATTTCAAGCCTGTTGTTTATTAGCTCTGTGATTGTAAAAATGTTAGTTAATCACTCTAATTTATCATTTGTAAAGTGGGGGTAATACTACTGTAGAGTTTCTTTTTGAAAATAAAATGAGACGCAGCATTTAACACATTGTCCGGAACATGTTAACTGTTCTTATTACTTAGAGCAGCACACTGAGATAGCTCTGTAAAATATGTTTTGCACTCTGGTAAATGGGTGGAAAAAAGTGGATGGTCTATGTAAAAATTTTTATTTCTTAAGTGTATTACTAAAGATCACAGGAAGGCATGCTTGACAACATAAGGGAAAGAAATGTTTCCAATCACTTTTGAAGACAGCACCGCCGATATAAAAAAGGGCTTTGAAGTCACACAGATCAGGGCTCAAATTCCAGCTTTGACACTTTCAGCTGTGTGATCTGGAGCAAGCTGCTTAATCTTGTAAAGCTCAGTTTCTTCTCTGTGTATATAGAACGATAAAATTAATTATCTTACATAGTGATTGTGAGAATTAAAATAGAGGATGCCCAGCAGAATGTCTGGTACATTGTCTGGGTTCAGTGAATACAGAGATTTCAGCAGAATGTGCCACTGATACTGGCATACTAATGAATGTAACATTTACTCAATATATATTTATTGAGTGTTTACTATGTACAGGGCAGTGTAACGAAGTTTGTAAGGACCATCAAGATGCACAAGGCATTGTCTCTGCCATTACAGAATTTACTACTTTAATAATTGACTGATTTCCATAGGGAAAGAGATTAGATTTCATTTTCTGTATTCACATTGCCTGGCACAATCATTAGAATATAATACGTACTCACAAACATTTTTTAATTAACCATAAAGATTAGTACACATACCTCCTTTCTAGTGGAAACAGAGTTTGGGGAAACAAAAATGTAATAAAATCTACTCCAAGAGAGGGAGAAATCTCACTTTTTGGTGGCTGTTTTTCCTGCTCCCAATAGTATTATGTTTTGGCTGCTTTTGTTAATTCTCTGCAACTACCGGCAACTTCGTTCTTGTTATTACATCATTTGTTATAATTTCTTCTGACCCAAGCAACAAATGGTTCCTCTAATCTGACGGCAATCGCTCTCCATCTTTAAGCACCAAGCCCATTTATTTAATATATTGGTTTTCAATTGTAATGCATGGATGATTAACATCAGCATCACCTTGAACTTGTTAGAAATGAACATTCTTGGGCCCCACCCCAGATCTATTGAATCAGAAATTCTGGGGGTAGGCATAGAATCTGTCCTATTTCTATAATTTGAGTACTCAGGCTATTACGCTTGTGTTCTTTATACTGTTTTTGTAGCCTTTGAATTTTATCTAACCGAAACAATTTAAAAAAATAAAAATAAAAAACCATAGAGTAAATTTCACCTAAATATAAATATTACAGGGTTGTAAGGGACCTCTTCCTAAAACAAAACAAAAAGGCAGTTTCTCTGTATAGAATCGCAAAATATGCAAGTCACTTTTATTGTAAGAAAACAAATATGTTATCAAAAGAATGTGATACATTTTAGAGTTTCTACTGTTGAATAGATATGGAAATAAAAATCACAGATAACTTTGATTCAGCCTTCAAAATTATTCTCGAACTCAGAAACCACATGTTTCAACTAACAAGAAAAATCCTTGAGAGAAACTTCAGCAAAGAGACTGTTGACAAAAGAGCTTTGGGTTAGTCCTTGGTCTTGGGTCTTCGCTTAATGAAATAAAGGAGTAATCTAGGCAAACCAGTCACCGTAAAATTTCAAGAATCGTATTCTCTTCAGGTCATCAAAACTTGAATTTTCTAAATGTGTTTACTGGGAAGGGCAAAACGCTCCTGTAAGACTTAGACATGTATTTTAATAGTTCCAAGGACTGATGGGTTATAACCTTGAAAGTTAGGAAAGTTTTCATGTACCATGGCCTAAGTAATCAAGCAGTGATTAAGTAAATACAATTAAACGATTCTGCAGTTTTCCTAGCATTAAGAACATATATGATGATATTTCCCTTGCAAAACTTATTTTGCAAGTAAAATATGTACCTAACAGATAAACTTTAAAATACAGTATAAAATCTTATTTGTATAAAGTAATACAATATTACTCATGCAATAAAATAGCATGTATACACTTTATTTTTCATTAAGGTAACACATTTGTACTGTATGGTTTTAAAAGACAAATTGTTTTTAAAAATTTATATCTAAAAACATCGTTGCCCCATTCTGCACACCCCTGATTCCTGCTCTTCGGAAGCTGTCACTTGCAATTCTGCTGTGTGTGTGTTTTTATGTATATTATATATTTATCCATATTTATAAGCAATTGACTATTTTCCGTTTTCTTGATTTTTTTTCAGTTTAAAATATTTTTGATCTGGTGTCCTTTTAAACTACTTTTCACAAAACATCTAAAAATATACCAAACTTTTATGATTTATGAATTAGACAAGTTTTTTTTAACATCTGAGCCACACAGTATAGGAAATGATTATATTTTCTTCGTGAAAATCCTCTTATTCTTCATGGACTTAATATTTACCTTATTTTTATTTTTTATTTTAGTTTTATATTAGTAACTACTTTTAAATTGTTGCCAACAATATTTAAAGACTTCCTTTCAGTATAATCAAGTTTATAAAGTCAGTCATCAGTGTCTCTCTCTCTCTCTTTCTCTCTGTCTGTCTCTCTTTCTCTTTCTCTCGATATACATTAATGTGTGTGTGTGTGTGTGTGTGTGTGTGTGTGTGTTTTCTAAAATATCCCTCCTGTGGTCCTCCATCCTCCTCGTCCTGTCTGGATTGATTGCTGCCTAGGCTGGCCAACCCCAAGATTTCTCTGTGTGGTTGTCCTGAGTATTCCCTTCACATCTATGAAATTCCCTGAGCCAGTTTTGGACTCTATATTTCCCACATTTTATGTCTTCCTCTCTTTTTGATCTATTTTCTCTTTAGTCGTATACATTTTTAATAGTTTGGGAAAAAGAGCCCAATAGGTAAATATTTTGATGTCTTGCATTCAAAGAAGAAGGCTCCCGTCTTTGCTTCTGGTTGCTGTGTTCTGGAAACTGAGTGGGACTGGAAGAGAGGGGTTGCCATGGTCACTTGTCCCTGGTATTCCAGGCACAGATTTTCCTCTACCCACTTGGGCAAGTAAGCCTCTATTCTTCTACCATGGAACGGGGAGGAAGAGTTGTTTGGTGTGTAGGGTGCTGAAGGGAACTTAGGGTCTAACTACCTCTTACATAGAATTTCATTCTCCTCTCCGGCCCCACGTACACTTTGATCTTCAGAAGTTCCTGCTGCCTTGGATATTTGTGTTTTTCAGGTTTCACAGGGTTTTGTAGTGCAAATAGGTTGTGCTCTATACCCTTAACAACCCACCCCTACAACTCAAAGCAGACCTTTAGAGTTAAGCTTTTTCTGCTCAGCCAATTACCACTCAGTCTGCTTTCCATGATCTGTTTTCCTGAATTTTTTTCTGTTCTGTCTACTGCAGTTTTAGTCCATATTCAGTTTTGCCTTTAAAAAATTGGTGAGGGGGGTGTAATTGCCTTATTAGTGGAATTTTACAAAACATCCATGGCTTCTGTTTGGTCTCCCATATTCACCTTAAAATCAAATTATACTATTTTACCAGTTCCTGTACTATTCACTGGGTGAATACTGTTCAACTGCGTTGGTTTACCATAAATTTTGTAATGAAACCCCTCTTGATAACATGTAATTACTAATATTTCACTAAACAGACTTGCATAAGATTTACTTATGTTATTCTCTAAGCATTGTTGATATAGGTAAATTTATATACCAAAATTTTAACTGTGGTGATTTGGGTGATGACTTCATAAGATTCTTTTATTTCTTATTGTTCTGTAATCCAGCAGTCCCCAAACTGTTTTGCACCAGGGACCGGTTTCATGGAAGACAATTTTTCCACAGATCAGGGGGCAGGGGTAGGGACGATTGAAGTGCATTATATTGTGTGCTTTATTTCTATTAATTACATTGTAATATATAATGAAATAATGATACAACTCTAATGCAGAATCGGGGGGACCCCTGAGCTTGTTTTTCTGCAACTGGACGGTCCCATCTGGGGCTGATGGGAGACAGTGACTGATCTGACAGGTGGTGGAGCTCAGGCGGTGATGCCAGTGAAGGGAAGCGGCCGTAAGTACAGATGAAGCTCCACTCGCTTGCATGCTGCTCCCCTCCTGCTGTGCGTCCCGCTTCCTAACAGACACGGACCCGTGTGTGTCTGTGGCCTGAGGGTTGGGGACCGCAGCTATAATCAACAATGCATGTATATTCACATTTATAGTTTTAAAGAGGAAAAAATGGACAATGCTATTTTTAAACTAATTTAAGCTCCTAAATGGCAGATTTATTCTCACTGACTCATGATCAAATCAAGTTCAGTGCCAGGAAGAAAGGACTATTAAACTTATAACTGCTTGGATGTATGTGGTTTATTTGGGCATAGCTGGGACCAGACTGTGCAGGTTGGTAGTAAAGTACCTCACACCTGCTCTGGGAACTGCCACTGGCTATTATTCCTATTTTTATTTTATTAAAAAAAAAGAAAAAAGAAAACATGCAAAAGAGATGCTGTTGTAAATGTAATTACGTAAAGTTATTATTATACAAATTTTATATATCAAATTATATTTATTATATATAAAATGTATATTATATAAAATACTATTACATACATGAAATACTTCTTTTATTATATATATCATATATATAAAATACTTATTTATTACATTGTGTTCTGCTCCTAGCTAAAATGGCCTCACCCCTCAAAAGCAAAAACAAATCTCTCCACTCTGCCTCTGTTATCTTAAATCATTTCCCATTCATGCTGGCTTGTTTAGTAATTTAAAAGCTGGATTCTATTGTACTTAGAATATTATCTTTGTATTTTTTATTCTGTTTTTCATATAAGTTACTTGTAATTAATCCTATAAAACATTTTTGGAACTTGTTATGCTAATCGTATTATTTTGTATATTCCTCATTAGCCTATCAGCTTCTCAGGGAAAAAACATGTAATTATTTTTTTGTCTTCTATGTCCAGTCTACTGTTTAATTCATCATTCAACAAATATTTATTGAGCTTACCATATAACAGTCCAAGTGTTAGACATTGGTGACCTTAGAAATCTGACAATTCTGATGAATTAAATGATTATTGAAGATGAATTTACAAATTCATCATTGTTTTATTTAAGATTGAGGGCAGACATTGTCAGTGCAGATTAGTGCATACTGCAGGACAAATAGAAACTTGACATTCACATGAAAATATAGTTTTGAAATGTATCTAGGAGGTCAAATATTTATCACTTATAACACAGGAAAGAATAGAAAACTTAACAAATGCCAGGTATTGTCCAAAGAAGAAACATATGACCAATAATAAACCTATCCCCAAATGATAAAAAATGCATTTGCCTTCTACATAAAACAGCACTAGTAGGCCTAAGCAAGCACTAGTCTACAATTTTGCTTCTTGCTTTATAATATCGTTCAGACATTCACAATAGAAATTCATTTTGAATTTCTTCTGTGTGGCTCATTTTCCACTTGGGGAATCTATTTCTTATCCATTTGTCCATAACTAAAACTAGCAAATAAAGAATTCAACATAGCAAATGTGTCTACAGTAAATTCAAAATTGCCTCTCATCCCTTTGTGAGCAACATATAAATAACAAAGGAGATGTTAAAAATTTGTTCTTTTTCACTTCCTTCTCTGAAATATCTCTTTTGGTGAAAGAAATGGTTTGAAATGATTATCTATTCAGCAGCTCTGTAATAGCTGTGGGAATGTGATTGCCATTTACCTTCCAGGATTTTAGCATTCCCATGAGAAAGAGAATCTTTTTGGATTTCCTGATACTCTTTTTCTTTTTGATACTTGATTCTTAACTCCTCAGTTTTTTAATGTGCCAGTAATAAAAGGAGCTGAGTGTCTCAAGAAGATACCAATTTTACAGTTAGAGAAACCAGACTTACTAGAAAAAATGTTTCTTTTTGAGCAAGGACTTTGTGGATTTAGCACCTACAGAAAAACTAAAGCAATTTAAGAAAAATGGAGCCCAGAGGAAATCAAAATGCATTTAAGATTTTATTTTTTGATACTTGAATATTTTTCTTAATTTATCATAAATAAAATGACATTTTATTTTCAACTGCTTTGAATATTGTTGATTTGCCGAAGTGTCACGGGACTAATGCTTGCAGCAGAATCTGAATGTTGGCAAAATAATCCTGAATCTGGTTTACTCTACAGAAAAGATAGTGTTTCAGCATAATTACCAATTTATAAATTCAGGAAGGAGTAAAAGAACTCACCATTGAATTTTAACCCTTTACTGTCTATATTTTCAAAAACATAATATTTCATTAATGTCGTGAAAAAGCATACTCATGCATAATATTTCAGTCCCCTTTTTTTCCCTCTTCACACAGAGTAGGAGGTCTAATAAATTGTGTGCCTGCATGTGTGTACGTCTTATTATACTATAGATGTAATGAGAGGAAATCATTCTCATGTTACATTGTTTGCAAAATTGTAGCTTGAAATTGAATTCAAGCTCCACAAAGATTGCAAAAATTTTCTTTTCTTTCACCATTTCACATTCCATTTCCTTGGAACCTAGACATTTGCTAGTGGAAATGTCATAATTTTTAGTTGTTATTTTCTTATACTAGTTGACCTGGTTAGTAATGCCATTATACTTACCATGTCTCTTAGGTAGAAAACAAAGATCTACAACTGTGATTACTCTGTAATTTACCCACACTCAAAATTTACACATTTAAAATGCCATGCCAGATAAAAGCACTTACCCAGGCTTGGTACTTTTTTCTCTTGACTTTAGAATGACAGTTCATCAGAATATCATTTTTTTAAACCTAAAGCTAGAAAGTAGTAATTAAGAAATATTCATGTTTAGTTGTCATGCCTCCATGAAATGCTGATGGCTTCTCTGGCTCTTGGGTCATTAGTTCGTGTCATTTGAAATTAGATAGGATATAAATATTTCTCTTTTGCTTAAAATCCTTAATTTATGTCCCAAGTGATTTTTCCTGTGCATAATAAATGAAAAGGGGAAAAAGTATAAAGAGAGAAAAATTTTTAATTCCTTTCCCCTAATTAGCTCATTTTCAATCGCTCTTTTTTAAAGATCAGTCAAGAATTTAGTTCTTTTCCAATAGATCATGTTTTGTACACAGTTGATGACATTTCAAAATGGCTGCCAATCTGAGAGATTCAAAGTCTAAACATTTTTGCTATTTCCACAAAGGAAAATGTTAAAAGGTTACCTCTATATTCATACAAATATAAATTATAAGAATATAGTGTTAGTTTCTCCTTATGTTTTACCACTTTAATTTTGATATTCATCATCTCTGCCTTTTAATTAAGCAGTTGATTAAAATAAATTGAGTAACGAAGCCAAAAATAGAACTTATGACATAAAACTAGATAACCTTGCCATCTAGCATTGTCAACAATTAACACTTGTAAGCTCCAATTATGAATCTCCTGAAGCGTATTTTTAATCAGTGCCCGTTAGACAACATATTGGCCAAGGCGTTGTGGTACCCTTGTCAACAGTCACTGGTCTATTAAGAAGGCTTCCCTAACCAGTTGATAACTGAACTCAATGAATTGATGGGATCATGTGGCAAGAGTTCCTGGGGTGGGAGTACATCTCATGTGGCCATTAAGTGGCCAACATAGCTGGAAATAGGTTCCAAACGGACTGAAGTTTTACAAGGTTTAAAGAGGGGAGGCTGGGACTTGGAGATCAGATAGGGCTTTGTAAATTGTAGAGAGAATTGTATGTTATTCTGTGCACAATCAAAAGCCACTGGATATGTATTTTATTCTATTGTTTACATATTTATTTATTACAGAAGTGTAACATGATCTGACTTATGATTAAAAAGTTCAGTTTGGAGACTGCATGAAAATACACGGTAGTACTGCAAAGGTGGTAACATAGAGGAAGTTTTAATAATCAGGTAAGAGGTAATGGTTGCTTGTACTAAGATGGTAGCAGCGGAGGGGACAAGAAATCAGATTCTGGTTCAACCATAAGGACAATGGGATAAGCACTAATAGTAAATTTAACAAATAAACTTAATTTTAAAAACTGGTTTTTAGATAAGAAAATAAAACAGCTAAAAATAAAGGCATACAGGGAGAAGTACCCCCAAAACAAACTGCAAATAGAATAAACCGGGGATCAACATTGAATTTAATTTGTAAAGCTTTATTTGGACCAAGGAATAACATGATTTGAGGATGAAGAATGAAATATACAAGAAAGCTAAGTCTACCATGTATGTGAAAGAACTCTTTGATGTGCCAAAAGAGTTATTGGAAATATTAATACACAGAGGTATAGAAACTTTAATAAACTTCTTTTAGAGCATTCTGGGTTTTTATTTTCCCCTCCCAGTAAAACACATCACCAACTGCTCAACCACATACCCAGGCAGGGGTCGCCATCACTCTTTCTCTCACCTCCCACTTCCACTTCACCATTAAGACTTACTGGGTCTACCAACAAACTGAATCATACATGTTTCCACTTTATTCCAGCTCCACTACTGACAAGCAAGTTCAAGCCATGATCATCTTTCACCTGAACTTCGGCAATTACTCCAACTAGTCTGTTTTCCTTGCATCCATCTTTGAATCCCTGTAATACGTTATCTTCACAATAGCCAGACTAATATTTGAAAATATTAATTATCCCATGTCAAATACCTTGTTTTAAATTTATATGACTTCTGATATCACTTAGAATAAAATCCACAAATCTTAATAACCTGTAATTTTCTGCATGATCCAGTCCCTCCACATAGCTTTAATCGTATCTGTTGGCAGTCTCCCCAATATGACAGTGAAGAAAAAATATTTTAAAAGGTATTAATCTACAAGGACAAGAGAATAGCTAATCGAATATAAACAGCCAAAAGAGTTTAGCAACTTTTTTTTAAAAAATTGACAGATAAAATTGTATCTATAATGTATACAGCATGAGGTTTGAAGTATATGCATTGTAGAAGGACAAATATAGCTAATTAAGCTATGTATTACCTCATATAGTTATTATTTTGGTGGTGACTCAGTTTTCATATACTCTTTTAGCATTTTCCCAGACTACATTATTATTAAATAACTATAGTCACCATGTTGGACAATAGAGCTCTTGAACTCATTCCCGTCTAACTGAAATTTTGTATCCTTTGATCAGTATCTCACCACCTCCCAATCCCAACTACCCTAATGCCTGTTAACCACCTTTCTACTCTGTACTTCTGAGATCAACTTTTTTAGATCCCACGTATGAGTGAGATCATGCAGTCTTTGTCCTTCCTTGCCTGGCTTATTTCTCTTAACATAATGTTCTTCAAGTACATCCATGTTGTTACAAATTACAGGATTTCCTTTAATTTTAATGGCTGAATGGCATTCCATTGTGTATATATACCACGTTTTCATAGTCCATTCACCCACTGATGGACACTTGGGCTGGTTCCCTATCTTGACTATTGTGAATAATTCTGCAGCAAACATAGTGCAGATACAGCTTCAACACACTGGTTTCATTTCCTTTCAATATATAGTTAACCCTTGAACAACATGAGTTCGAACTGCTCATGTTCTGCTTCTACCAGCCCCTCTTCTTCTTCCTCCTCAGCCCACCCAACATGAGGATGACAAAGATGAAGACCTTTATAATGATCCAGTTCCACTTAATGAATACTTTCAATAGATTTATTTTCTCTTACAATTTTCTTAATAACATCTTCTTTTGCTTCCTTTATTGTAAGAATACAATACATTAACATGTACAAAATATGTGTTGATAGATCATTTATATTATTTGTAAGGCTTCCAGTCAACAGTAGGCTATTAGTAGTTAAGTTTTTATTAGGCAGGGGCATCAAAAGTTATATGTGAATTCTTAACTTTGCAGGGGGCAGCACCCCTAAACCCATGCTGTTAAAAGAACAATTGTATATCCAGTAGTGGAATTTCTAGATCACATAATAGTTCTATTTTTAATTTTTTGAAAAACTTTTATATTGTTTTCCATGAAGGCTATAATAATTTACATTCCTACCATCAGTGGGAAAGAGTTTCTTTTCTCCACATTTTAGCCAGCGCTTATTACATTTTGTCTTGATAATAGACATTCTAACAGCTGCAAGGTAATACCACATTATGGTTTTAAAATGCAAATTGCATTTCCTTGGTGATTAGTGATATTGAGTATTTTATCATATACCTGACAACCACTTGTAGGTATTCTTTTGAGAAATGTCCATTCAAGCCCTTCGCCAATTTTTAATTGGGTTATTTTTATTCTTGCTATTGAGTTATTTGAATTCCTTCTGTATTTTGAATATTAACTCCTTATCATATGTACAGTTTGAAAATATTTTCTCCCTTTATGCAGGTTGTCACTTCATGCCATTGATTTCTTAGCTCTGCAGAAACTTTTAAGTTTGATATAATCCCTTTTGTCTATTTTTGCTCATGTTGACTATTTTGGGGCTATATCCAAAAGTCATTGCCCACCCAGACCAATGTTGTAAAGCTTTTCCCCTGCATGTTCTTCTATTAGTTTCAAAGTTTCAGGTATTATATTTAAATCTTTAATAAATTTTAAGTTGATTTTTATATATGGTGTGAGATAAGGGTGTAATTTCATTCTTTTGTATGTGTATATCCAGTTTTCCCAACACCATTTATTAGAGAGACTATCTTTTCCTCATTGTGTTTTTGTGCCTTTGTGAAAAATTCATCAGTGTGGATTTATTTCTGGACTCTATATTCAGTTCCATTACTTTATGTGTCTGTTTTTATTCCAGTATCAAATGGTCTTAGTCACTATAACTTTGCAGTATATTTCAAAGTCGGATAGCATGAAGACTCTAGCTGTTTTTCTTTTTGCTCGAGATTACTTTGCCTATTTGAGGTCTTTCTGATTCCATATAAATTTTTGGATATTTTTATTCATGTGATGAAAGTCATAGGTATTTTGATAGGGATCATATTGAATTTGTAGATCATTTTGGGCAGTATGGACATTTTAACAATATTAATTCTTCATATCCATGAACATGAGATATCTTTTCATGTATTCATGAATTTTTAAATTTTGTTTATCAATGTTTTATAGTTTTCTTTGTAGAGATCTTTCACATCCTTGGTTAATTTATTCTGAGGTATTTTATTTTTGTTGTTACTGTAAATAGATTTTCTTGATTTCTTTTTCAGATAGTTCACTGTTAGTATATAGAAACCCTAATAATTTTTATATGTTGTGTTTGTGTCCTACAACATTACTGAATTTGTTTATTAGTCTTAACAGTTTTTTGTTGGAATTATTAGGGTTTTCTATATGTAAGATCATATAACTTCTTCCTTTCAAATTTGGATTTCTTTTTTTATCTCGCCTCTTGACTAATTGCTCCAGCTAGGACTTCCAGTAACATATTGAACAGAAGTGGTTAGAGTAGCATCTTTGTCTTGTTCTAGATCTTGGAAAAGAAGATTTCAACTTTTCTTCATTGAGTATGTGTTAGTCCATATGTGGCCTTTGTGGTGTTCAGTTACATTACTTCTATACCTTATTTGTGAGAGTTTTTATCATAAAAGAATGCTAAAATGTGTCAAATGCTTTTTCTGCATCTACTGATTGTCATTCAGTTAATACGATATGCCACATTCCTTAATTTATGTATGTTGAACCATTCTGACATCCCTGAAATGCATGCCACTTGATGTTGGTGAATGATCTTTTTAATGTGCTGCCAAATTCAATTTGCTGGTATTTTGTTGAGTATTTTTACATCTATGTTCATCAAGGATGTTGGCCTGTAGTTTTCTTGCTTTGCAGACAATCATCTGGCTTTGGTTTCAGGGTGATGCTAGCCTTATAAAATAGTTTTGGAAGTATTCCTTCCTCCTTTGTGAAAGGATTTGAAAAAAAAGTATTAATTCTTTATTAAATGTTTCATAGAATGTAACAGTGAAGGTATTAGGTCCTGGACATTTCCTTGATGGGAGACATTTTATTACTGATTCTTATTAATTGGTTAGTTGAGATTTCCTATTTCTTCATAAATCAGTCTCAGTATATTGTACGTGTCAAGGTCTTTTATCCATTATGGCAGGTTATTCAATTTGTTGGCATAAAAATTTTCATAATAGTCTCTTATGATCCTTTGTATTTTTGTTGTTTCAGTTGTAATGTTTCCTTTTTCATTTCTGTTTGTATTTCTTTGTTTTCTCTCTCTTTGTCTTAGTTAGGCTAGTTAAAGATTTGTTGATTTTATCTTTTGAAAAACCAGCTCTAGTTTTGTTCATCTTTTCTATTGTTTTTCTAATCTTAATCTATGTTTACTCTGGTGTTTATTTCCTTTTTTTATTCAATTTGGGCTTAATATCGTCGTGTTTTTCTAGTTCCTTGAGGTACAACCTTAGGTTTCTCATCTGACATCTTTCTTCTTTTCTGACGCACATGTAATGTTTATTGCTATTAACTTTCCTATTAGAAATGCTTTCTCTCTATTCCATGGATTTTAGTATGTTGTGTTTTAATTTTCACTTGTCTCAAGAAAATTTTTTGTCTTTCCTTTTAATTTTTTCATTGGTCCATTAGTTGTTCAGGAGCATGTTGTTTAATTTCCATGAATTTATCAAAGTTCCTTGCATAATTGATTTTTAGTTTTATATAATTTTGGTCAGAAAATATACTGGATGTGATCAATATTTTTAAATTACTTAAGTTTTTTCATGGCCTAACATATCTATCATAGAAAATCATTCAGGGATGCTTGAGAAGAATGTGTATTCCGTAGCTGTTGGAGGAAATGTTCTGTATATGTCTGTTTAAGTTCATTTGATCTAGAGTATAGTTTAAGTCCAATATATTCTTTTGCAATTTTCAGTCTGAAAAATCCTTCCATATCTGAAAGTAGGGTGTTGAAGTCCCCTGCAAATTGCAATCTATCTCTCCCTTCAGGTATATTATTAGTTATATATACATATATGTGTGTGTGTGTGTGTGTGTATGTTTAAGTGCTCAATATTGCATGAATATATATT
The DNA here is from genome assembly GCA_004363605.1 of Indri indri. Taxonomy (NCBI): domain Eukaryota; kingdom Metazoa; phylum Chordata; class Mammalia; order Primates; family Indriidae; genus Indri; species Indri indri. The sequence continues at coordinate 2,082 of RJWJ010030660.1, read as the reverse complement.
TATAATAATATTCTCTTACTGAATGGACCCCTTCATCATTATATAATGATCTCTTTGTCTCTTTTTATAGTTTTTAAACTTACAGTCTTTTTCATCTGAGTATAGTTACTCCTGGTCTATTTTGGTTTCTATTTGCAAGTAATATCTTTTCCATCTCTTCACTCTCAGACTTTATGTGTCTTTAAAGGTGAAATGAGTCTCTTGTAGGCAATGTATAGTTGGGTCTTGTTTTTCTATCCATTTAGCCCTCCATGTCTTTTGAGTGAAGAATGTAATCTATTTACATTCAAGGAAATTATTTATAGTTAAGAACTTAACTTAATTGCCATTCTGTTAATTGTTTTCCAGTTGTGTTGGAGGTATTTTTATCCTTTTTTCCTCTCTTACTGTCTTCACTGGGATAAATGATTTTCTGTAGTAGTATCTTTTGATTTCTTGGGTTTTTTTTTTATTTTAAGCATATCCGCTATGGCTTTTCATTTTGTGGTTATTATTGTGAGGCTTACAAAAACCACAGTTATAACAGATTATTATATTTTAAGCTAATAAGAACTTAAGTTTGATTGTAAAAAAGTGAAAACAGAAAACAACTCTATGCTCTAACTCTATTATTCCTCTCCTACATTTTCAATTTTAGACGTTACAATTTCCATCTTTTTATTTGGCATATTTCTTTACAAATTATTGTACTTATTACTGTTTTGTTGTTCCATCTTAATACTGACAATATAAGTGATGCACATACTACCGTTACAGTATTATTCAGAATTTCATTTCGCACTTCTACCAGTGAGTTTCATACATTCAGATATTTTCACGTTACATGCTAGTGTCCTTTTCTTTTAGCTTGAAGAACTTCCTTTATCCTTTCTTATAAGACAGGTCTGGTGTTGATGAATTCCCTCAGCTTTTGTTTGAGAAAGTCTTTATTTCTCTTTTATTTCTGAAAAACAATTTTGATGGGTACAGTGTTCTTGGTTGACAGAATTTTTTTTTTCAGCACTGTGAATAAATCATCTCACTCTCTCCTAGCCTGTAAAGTTTCTGCTGAGATGTTTGCTGTTAGCCATATCAGAACTCCCTTATATAGTATGCTTCTTTTTTCTTGCTGCTTTCAGGATCTTCTATTTGTCTTTGATTTTTGACTATTTGATTAAAATATGTCTCGGGGTAGTCTTATTTGTATTGAATCTGAGTGGAGATCTTTGACCTTCCTGTACTTAGATATTTCGATTTTCTCCAAGTTTGGAAAAGTTTTCTGCTGCTATTTCTTCCAATAAGCTTTCTGTCCATTTATCCTTATTCTTATTTAACTTGTATAACTCATATAAGTTGGCCTTTTGATGCTGTTCTGCAAATCCCATAGAAGCTTAGAATGCATTGGAACAATACCTTCAAAATTCTGTGAAAAAAGAATGCTGATGGAGAATTCTTTATATAAACACACTATCAGTAAAATATGTGGTTGGATTAAGGCAGGTCTGAATATGCAGGGAACAGAAAAAACAAAACAAAACAAAGAAATAAAACCAGCTTTACCCATTTACTCTTTCCCTCATCAAAGAGAATAGCATATGTGAAGGCTCTTATCAAATTCAAATAAATGGCATTTACTGTGGCTGGCTTATGTAATGTATGGGAGAATTAAAGAAAATTGAAAAAAATGAGAGAGAGGTATAAAGACTACCATGAGAATATGGTTGAAGGACATAAAATATTTCAAAGTATCCAGACAAAATCACTAGAGATGTTATGACAAAGTTATATATCAATTTATATTTAAAAATAAATAATTTGTACAAATAATGAAAGTCCAACCTACAGTGAAGATAAAATGCAATAAGGATGCAAAGATAATTTGCCAAAAGGATAAAGATGTGGCCAAAAAAAAAAAAAGAATGTATGTTTAACCTATCAATAATAAAACTTTCAAATGAAATAACACAATTTCCTATTGATTGAGAGAAAAGAAAATTATGTGTAATGCCTATTTTAATCTGTTTGGGGGAACTGCTAATGCCAATATTAATTGATACAATCTTCCCAAAAGCATAAACACTGGAAGTTGGCTGCATCTACGGT
>RJWJ010030659.1:0-19754 GCA_004363605.1 Indri indri | reverse complement strand
GGTGGAGCAGACCCCCAGCGTGGAGCAGGCTGGTGGGCCACAGCTCACATGCAGAGTGCAGTGGAGACCTGGGACAGAGAGGACCCAAGGTGCAGGGTGCCTGTGTGGGATGGAGCACATCCGCATACGTGCAGGTCAAGGCGGCCTTGGGTCAGGACGCGAAACCCAGGGCACCTGAGCAGGACAGTGCGGGTCCGTTGTATGCAGTCCGGCCAGACCCAAAGGCTGTGGCTGCGCTGGCTTTCAGACCTCTCGCAGCCTTTCAGGCAGCTGTGGCAGCAGTGGTCCAGCTGCCCTGGCAGTGGGCGGTGTGCACTGAGGGCTACGTGTGCTCCCCCCAGGTCCCATGAGAAGTGCAGCTGAGTGAGATTGCTGAGGCCACGGCAGCAGGCCCACGGTCTTCTGCTCTGCCCGGGCCCCCAGTGGTGGTGGGGGCGGGGGGAGGAGGGCGGTGCGCATCACCTACCTACAGGGTGCACATGATTGCTGGGATTCCCTGCTCTCTCCCCGCCTGGCTGGGGCAATGCAGAGGCAGCAGTCGCAGATCTGATCCCTGGGCAAAAGCAGCATTCCAGAAGTGGAATGTTACAATGATGCCCGCCATAGTGCCCAGGGCTGGCAAGCCAGCCATCCCTTCTCTCCAGAGCGACACAGCTGCACAGCCTCCTGTCAGGTCTCTGTATCGGTCCAGAGGCCCTCCTCGCCTCTGCCGCTCTGGTTGCCGTATCCTCAGGGGAAGCGTGGAGCCCGGGATTTTCTCCTCTGTCCCTTCCCACATGTGGGCACCTTCCCTAATAACCTCTGGTCTTGCTAAGCAGCTCGTTCCATCTCTATCTTCTTCACTTCACTCTCGCCTTCTCTCCATGGATTCCCAGTGCTCTCATTCAGATGACTGATCCAAAGGTGTCTATTGGCCACTTTCGATCCTCTCCACAAGAGCGGTGCTGTGCAGGCTGCTTCTAGGCCACCGTCTTGCTCCATCATCCCATTTCTCCTAGAGGCTTTTGAAATTTAAATTTAGGTATGCATGCTAGATAATCTTCAAAGATGGACATCAGTTTCTTCCTTTCCTCTATATTCATGTTGCATTATCATCACAGAGGCAGAGTCTATTTCCCCTCCTCTTGAATTCCAGCTGGTCTTGTGACTTGCTTTGCCCAAACGAATGGAGCTCAAGTGATGCTATTCCAATTCTGGACCTAGCCCTTAAGGGAGCTGGTAACTTCCACTATCCTTTTCTAGAAGCCAGCCGCTGTGTAAAAGTCTGACTATCCTGACACTACTATGCTGTGAGGAAGTCCAAGCTAGGTATGCGGAGTGGCCACAAGAAAGAGTACCAGCGTGCCAGACTGAGTTAAGCCTTCTTGGATCTTCCTGTCAAAGTTAGTTGCTAGCTGAATGCAGCTGAGTGAGTGACCTGGACAATGTCACATGGCACAAAAAAACTTCCTATTTGAATCCTATCACCCGACAGATAGACTCATGAAAAATAATAAATCATTGTTGTTTTAAGCCACTAAATTTTGAGTGGATTGTTTTGCAGCAATGGATAATGAAACAGTAGGTTACACATTTCCTCTGATAATGATTTTTAATTTTGTCTACATAGCATACAGGTATAAAAATACTATGCATAAATATATATGTGTACATATTTATGTGTTAATACACATATGCACATCAGTTTAAAGTATATAGTTTGGCTTCTAGCATAAGTTATGACTAGTTATAAAAATGACCAATATCTACAAACTTTCCAGGTTACATATTTTACTAGCGTCATGACCAAAATTAGCTTCTGATTTGCATTCATTTATAATCTTTTCTCAGTAATTTGAACCAAGTGGATAAATTAATTTTCAACAGTCAACCTCCATCAAGAAAAACAAATGAAATATCCAAATAGATGCCAGTGTCAGAATAGAAATTGTAAATCATCTTTTGTTATTAGAAGTGGGAAATTTCATAAAAATACCTGAGTGAGACAAGACAAATGTTCTCTGTGTTTTGAGATTAAAGTAAGATATGAGTGTAGCTGAAAGAGGAAAAGGGAGAAGAATAAAGTTTATGATATGGAGCTAAAGCTTCCAGCCTTCTAAACCAACTGATGACTAGCTTCAAAAAATCAGTAAAACATTATCATTACTCCACCAAACTCACGTTCCTCAAATTAAATTCACAAATGAAAATAGAATAACAGTACTTTGCCCATTAATTTTGTTAGATAGCTTGAAGCCTTGACATAGCATAAACCCTTGAGGGTTTCTAGGGGAACCCCAAGGTTATTGCTTGCTGAAATCTGAGTCTCTGGTGAAAATTCAGTGAGAAACAGATGTTACACCAGAGCTTTGCTTCGTGAAGAATAACAGATGAGTAGATAGAAGCTTTCAATCTGACAGCAGAATGCAGGGTGATCAGAATCCCAATCACCCAGTAGATGATAAAATAGAGCAGTGGAAGGATGAATTAAGATGACATGCTGTGTTTTTATCAATAAAAGTAATGGCAAGAGATAGATTTCTCACAATTATTTGACCAGGAGAAAGCTCCCAAGAATGATACATTTTGCTTATAAAGCAGTGTGAAGTGGGATAGATCACACTGTCAATTTAATGGCTCAGTTTGCTGCATTTGTATTAGCAGCAAGATTATTCTTTGTATTCATTCAAAATGAATGAAAACAGAGAAAACTGATTTTGACTATAAATCTGTTTGTGCTGGAAACCTTTTCTCATCCTATGCTGTCCTCGTTCTTTAGGCTGGAACAGGTCAGAAAATTGAACAAATGACTCTCTCTGTACCAGGGAGGCTTTGGTGTTATTCCCTATACTCGGACTTAAGCATTGCAGGATGTTTTCCTCCAGAAATTAAAACACCATTTCCATTTTGAATGCAGGATATTCCATCTAGTAGGTAATTATAACTCAGTTTAGGGCAATGTTTGTGGCAGTTCAGTATGACACATTTTTTTGTGAGGAAAGTTTTTTAAATTATTACTCCCTTCTAAGGAATGTCATGTGTTCAACGCACATACTATACATGAATACCACAGTAAGAACACAATCAAAGTTTAATGAATGAGCAAATAATCAATGAGCAAATACACTACTCTGAGTATCAAATCTGCAAAAGTATGTTTGCGTCACAGAAAACCAAATTGGAATTTTCTTCCTCCTTATAAACAGACATAAAACAATATTCAAGGATAAGTGTGAACAGTTTTTTTCTTTTTGGTGGTAATTTCCCCATATTCCTGCTGACTGTCATTACAAAAATTGTGTACACTGTGTCACTGTGTAGTTCTGTGGTATGACATGACAGAGAACCCAGCACTGCCCTCTCTGACTGTGTGACTTGGATAATTATTGGATGTTCTGTGCCTAATTCCCTCAACCTTACAGTAGGGATAATTATAGTATTTACTATACATATTTTAAAATTAGGGTTAAATAAACAGATAGATGTAAAACTGTTAGGACAAAGACTGGCATATCTTACCTCTTTAATCAACATTAGTTCTTATCTTACTTAATAGAGGTTGAGCATACCCAATTCAAAAATCCAAAATCCTAAATGCTCCAAAATCTGAAGATTTTTGAATGTGACATGATGCCACAAGTGGAAAATTCTACACTTGATCTCATGTGATGAGTTGCAGTCAAAATTGTCTTTTGCACAGAATTTTTTAAAAATATTATATAAAATTACCTTAAGGCTATGTGTATAAGGTGTATGTACCACATAAATGAATTTCTTGGTTAAATTAGGGTCCCATCCCTAAGACATCTCATTATATATGTGCAAATATTCCAAAACCTGAAAACATCTGAAATTTGAAACATCTCTGGTCTCAAGAGTTTTGTATAAGAGATATTCAAACTGTAGTAGATTTTCTAGGTAGTGAGCAGGATGAGGATGAGGAAATGCAGAGATATACCTTCTTAGGGCAATGATTTCTTTAGAATGTGAACTACTTTTTCTTCTCTAAAATGTAGGATAATTTTTGAGACCTTCATAAAAAGATCTCATGACTTAACTTTGGAACTGCTCCATTCTTATCAGGATATTTCAGAGTAATGAACTCCAATCTGACTTTATTCTTAGGAATCAAATATATCTTATCTATTTCATCACCCTCTTTTCTGCCATTCAAGAGCGTTTGTGATTTTCAACATTTTCTGTATAAAGGGTCTTATCCCCCCCAACTCTTTTGTAAAATTACTTTCAAAACCTGTTATTCACTGACTCATAACATCTGATCAAATTTTTGATTTTAATTTTAGTACAAAGAGAGTAGAAGTATAAAATGCTTTCTCTGCGAACCAAGAGATGTAACTTCACACAAGATGAAATGGGAATCTAGTTATATCAGTACACTGTTGAAGCCCATTCAGTGAAATCCATTGCCCTGAGCTAGAGTCCAAATTCCTTGCAGGGTTTACAGGCATTGTCCATGTTCCCCTTTGCTTCCCTTCTCACCTTTACATCCAACACCACACACAAACACACTCCAACCTTGACAAGCTTTTTTGGCTCCTCTGATGGTTCGTTTTTCTTTCCTCTTGGCATGCAACATGACCTTACTCATTGTTCTGGTAGCTTTGGTCTTAGGTGTTGTTTTTTCCAATATGCCATCTTTGACCCCTCAAATTGGGACACTTTCTCCTGCCATCTGATCACATAAAAGCCCCTATTATGTCAGCCATCACACTTTTTGTAATTGCGTATTTACCTATTTGTGCTCCCTCTTAAAGCAAAACGGTAGTGCCCATGTTTTACACATCCACCATTCTGTCCCTATCACCTAGCAAGGTAGGTACATGGCACTTAGTAAGCATTCAAAATACTGCTGAGTGACTGACCAAATAAGTGAATGAGCACTTAGGATTTGCAGAAAGTTTATTTCCATATTTAAATAACATTTCTTATACCATGACAATCATACGAAAGAGGGAAAACTTAATGTAAAGGGGTTAAGGGGCTTGCTCTCAGCTGGCTGCCAAGCTGAGGGGAAAGGTCCATGATCTCTGAACTAAATTTTACTTCTATGTCAGTACTGTAGTAGACTGGGGAAAAGTATTTTTCTGGGGTCCTTTGGAAAAAATAAAATATACCTATATGACAAAACAAGCAGTGAATTTTAAGCTAACTGTAAAAATTCCAAATGAGAAATTGCCTTGAAACTTATGATATATTAAAGGTTTACTATAAATGATGGTTATATGTGTGGTTCACAGCTAAAAAATGAGCCTATGCTCATTGTATCATTTTATGGTATCATGGTCTTATGACACCTTTTCATTGAATATTGATTATAGTTCTGAATACTTAATAATTTCAATGAGAAAATTTCAATAAAGACAATTTCATTTTAAAAACACCTCTACTGCTTCCTAGAAATAGTTGCTGCTTCTTTTTCAAAGTTATTTTTTTAATTGAATTGTTTCCTTTTTCTTAACTGGGAACCTCTGACTGAAGTAATGCATATGCACAGATAGCCTTGCCTAACATGTACACAGTTCTCACAAACTACGAACTTCAAACAACTCCAACTTAAGCCTGATTTATGGCCTATGTGTTCTTTAACCTTAAGATAAATCTGATAACCTATCTTCAGATGAAATATTTATGAAGTTTTATAACATTCATTACCATTTTATGATTCTTTTCACTTGGTATAACAACTTTCCTTTCTATCACTCTATTAATCAGGAAGCAACTTTGTAAATCACTAGCCCAAGAGCCTGAAAACATCACTTGTTACTGTCTTAGCTGTGCTGCAAAACGTGCTCAAGCATAGGGTAAATTCATGCTGCCAATGACTCTACTGTTTACATCCTCCTTCAACATGCTAATTTGTTTGGGAAAATTCCTGACTGATCTCTTCCAGCTCTGGGTTTTCTGAACTTGACAACTTAAGGGAGAAATCTCTGAAATCCTTGGATAAAAATATATTACTGTATGTAAAAAGTGCAAAATAAGTGCCAGCACAAAGCTTCCTTTGTAGATTACTAGTAGATCATATTTCCTGGACAGGCAGGAAAGGATTCTGGAGGGCAAGCTAGATGGGGGAAAATATAAACCTCTTCCCGAACCATCTGGCTTTCCCCTTTTATCTTAGCCCACCTCTCCAAATTTACTTCTAGAGCACTGGAAAATTTTGATCTCCTATTATTGTACTGGAAATTGACAAGACTCCAAGTTGGTAGTGCTATTTATATCCTTTGATATGTGTAGATTATTATAATAATTACCTTTGAATAATTTTAAAAAGGTCAAAGGCAAGTTTCTGCTTTAAAGGAACTATTTCTTTTTAGTTTCAAAAATCGAAAACTGCCTGTAAACCTAACACTCTGGGAGGCTCAGGTGGGAGGATAGCTTGAGGCCAGGAGTTGAGACCAGCCTGAACAAGAGCGAGACCCCGTCTCTACTAAAAGTAGAAAAATTAGCCTGGCTGGTGGTGGGCGCCTATAGTTCCAGCTACAGGGGAGGCTGAGGCAGGATGACAGCTTGAGCTCAGGAGTTTGAGGTTGCAGTGAGCTACAATGACATCACTACACTCACACTCTACCCCGGGCGACAGAGGAAGACACTGTCTTAAAAAAAAAGAAAAAAATCAAAAAATTCTCCCATCTTCTCTTGTTTAAAAATATCCTAATAAAATATCTAATGCTAATCATATTGATATCATATCTATATATCATATCATTAAGTCTTGAAATTTGTAAAATTAAAACACAGTGACTCATATTTTGTTGTTAAAAGTTTTCCTACATTCCTTGAAATCAAGCCTTGGTCATATTCAACAAGGAGAATAGAATAATCAACCTAACTAGGCATATAGTGGATCTTTTAATGGATTTTTCAGTTTGTCTTAATTGGGGATGTTATATTTAGGAAAAATGTGAGTCCAGAAATCTGGGTGAATGGTGGTGGTGATAGTGGAGGGAAATTGAGAAATTAAGAAATAATGAAGGTGTCAGACAATTTTTATCATGATGGGATGTGTGCTGACAAAGAATCAGCACTTCCTTCATTGCCTAGTATATCTTTATCATGGGATAGTTCAGTTCAGAAGCCAATGGGAAAGCCATTTTAAACCTCTTAATTGCTAACCGTTTTTATATCTATCCCACTCAGAGGGTGCTACATGGAAGCCAGATGGCTGCAAATGTTATTCTGGTTTAGAAGCGTGGAGATTTTTGTATCACTGCCAAAGCCATTGTCAAAACGTCCTATATCAAAACAAAACAAAAAATAAAATCCTCTGTTTTCCAAACTTCTGAAAATTTCACAATAGCAGTAAAATACCAACCCCCCCGTAGGTTTTGGCAACTAAAAGGAAAAATTATCCATCCCTAAGCAGCTTGTTGTCTGAACTAACAGAGCAGTAGGGCAGCCAAAAAAGGAACTGCATCATTGAGAAGCTCATGAATTTTCAAACAAGCAGCCTTTGGAATTCAGAACCACTCATAAGGGGCCAAGTGGAATGGGCTTGGCACAGAAATCAGCCACTCAGAGAGTCCATGGTGACTAAAGGGGATTTGAAAAACACTAACTATATTCAGCCTCGGGCAAAGGAAGGCAGCACCTATGCAAGGTTCTGGATCCAGCTAAGAAGTCTCCTAGATATTAGATGCACAGGATCAAAGGCAGTTTTACCTTGAATTATGTAAGGAAACATCACAATAAAGTACAGGTAAATGATTTCAGCCAACACAAGGTGGTACTGACCGGCAACAAAGCATTAACAGTAAATTCACTGTATCTTAGAAATAAAAAAGGACACACTTTATTCAAAATGGTTTGAAAACTGAAAGATATATAGTTGGAAGTAACTTTCTGACAAATGGCTGTTGTTAATATACACATTTCAGAATTAAATCCTTATAAATTCTGATATATTAAGTCTCCTAAACTATGTTCTGATCATTTCTCCAGAATTCATGTGTTTTTATATTTTTGTACAAAAATTATCAACTTAAAATAAGGGGGGAGTTTCCAGAAAGTGAGTTAGAAGAGGTTTTTGACTCAAAGACTTAAGAAAGTAAAATAGCTTTCTTACACTGTCACCTGACATTAAGAACACATGACACGATGAGGACTTCGTACTATTCTTAGTGTGGTAGATCAGTCTCCTCTGTGTATCATGCTGCTCTCATATATTCTTGGTTTATTTTCTGCTTTTCCAATTTCTCAATTTTGACATTTCAGTTAGTTAGGAGTGTTGGAGGTTATTGCCAGTTGGGTTCTCCAGAAGCAGATAATGAGTTGGTGTTTAGGGATACAAGATACTTATTCACAGAACCTGTGAAGGAAAGCAATGGAAATGGGATTGGGAGAGGAAGAAGTTGGGTTGTGAAACATGGCTGGAAATGTCTTGGCCAACCAGCAAGTACTGTTCCTTAGAGCGCCCATCATTGGGCCAACACGGGATGCATGTTGCTCCAAGGGGGCGTGTGACTTTGCTGCTGAGGCTGTCCCTGCTGAGGCTGAGAGTTAGCGGCTCTCTGTCGACTACACTTGCCACACCTGGCCAAGTATTTCCAAGGATCTGGGTGATGCATCTCTGGATCTAGCTCACAGGTCAGGATTTGGAAAATCAGTCAAGGCTCAAGAAACAAGCTGGGAGCATGAATTTGCATAGTCAAGAGACCCAGAAAGCAAGAAGATTAGAAAAAAAGGGCCACAAGGCATTGCAAGGAGACTAAAGAGCACGAGTCAGGGACACAGGCCCAGGCCCCAGACTGGAGCATCTTGCCAAGAAAATCTCCAGAACCAAAAAGGAGTCTGACAAACTGACATACACCCCAAGCAACAGGGAAAACATTTGATACCAAGTCAAAATGCTAGGAGAGAATTTTGATACGGTGCCAACATTCCAGTTCCATGTCTTTGCAGCTGAGGGTGGGCAACTTGTCTGAGAGTGAAGGTGGGTCTTATTTCTTAGATGAAGGCAATTGAAAAATGTTCTTTAAATTTCAATTCACTTGCTAACTCAAATTCACCTGGGGCTTTACGGCTAATCTTTAGTCTATAAATATTGAAGGTCTTTCATTAATCATTGGGAAAAATCAAACAAAAATCTATGAGTTTGAATTCAGAAGTATATAGTTTTGATTCTCGAGTGATTGTAAATTGCGATTATTTTGTTAGCAATATATTAGTTCTTCTTTCAAAAATAAAACCTTTATTATCTTCAAAGAAAAAAATATATAAGCCAATTTACCATTAATTAATGTATTCAACAAATTTGAGTGTTTCCCATGCACATGCTTGCTATTGTTCTAGGTAGTTGAGTTAAAGAGGAGAATAAAACAACTATCCCTGTGTTTGTCAACCTCCACTGTAAGCAGACAGCAAACAAAATACGTGGTAAGTAATATGGACAAATGAAAACTAGATCAGGATTTAAAATGGAAGCTTAATAGATATTGCAGAAAAAAAGGATGTTGGTCTCTTACAGGATGCCCAAGGTAGGTATCTTAGAGATGTTAGCATTTGAGCCAAGTCTTGAAGGCAGTGATGTTGATAAGCAGTGATCTGACAGAGGGGTCTGCTAGTGCTAACGTCCTAATGCTAGAGCCTGCTTGGTGTGTGCAGGGGACAGTAGAGAGACTGCGTGGCCAGAGCACAGTGAGGGGTGAGGGAGGCAGATGAGGTCAGCGCAGTAAGGAGGGTGAGTGGGTGGGGAGATGGTGTAACACCTGGGCTTTAACCCCAATCGAAAGGTTGACCATGCAGCTTTGAGTAGAGGAGGTTCACCATCTGATGTGTTTTAAGGGCTCACCCTGGTTGCTCTTGAAGAATGAACTGGAGGGAGTAAGGGGAGCGAGGGCAGAAGGAGGTGACCAGTTAAGAGACTGGCTCAGTAATCCAGCTAAACAAGAAATCGCCTTCCTTTTTGTTGTAGATTGAAAAAAATAAAAATAAAAAGCCCGTGTATCACTGTTTCTACTGCTCTCACTGGACTTAGATCTAAAACTCAAAGTCAGCAAAGGAACTGTACTTTGAGAGAAATTGTCTATCATTTGGTAACCTTTGTTCTTTCAGGACTAAAAGGTGACATGAAATATCAGAGAGCACGTCTGTCTCCTTTGTGCTGCTCTGTGGCATTTCAGGATCTGAGAAGACTGTTCTAGTATTGAGGTTTACATACCGTTACACCTGGAATCCTGGCCAACCATTCCCAGTGCAGCTTTTGTCCTCGGAAATGATTTTTGAAGCTGAAATCCCCAGTAGGGGACAGGCTTTTTTTTTGTCTTTTTTTCTTTCTATAAAACAACACGTTCAAGAAGGCTAAATAACAGTTACCACATCAGTGGAGAAGAAAGAAAGGGACATATCGTATTTAGAACAACGGTGGGGTGAAAGAATGCGTGGGTGAGAGAATGCACAAAGTGTGGAGAAGTTTGATGAAAACAAAGAAAAAGTTAAAGGAAATGAAGCTTCCTGGGAGGGAAGGCAGAACACAACTCAGCCAGTTCAGAAACAGTGAGATGAAGACTGCTCTGTCTTGGAAAGTCAGGATCCCTGCCTGGGGGCACGCTGCCCAAAGCATAGCAGAGAACACCTTTTCGCCCTTAGTACATGAGCATTCTGAAACCAGATTTTGATTCTCGGATTCTTTCTTTCTGTGAAATTAAAGATTTTTAAAAGTAGTTTTTGATGAAGCTTCTCTTAGATATCAATAGTGCTGAACTTTATCTTTTGCTGCCAATTTAAAAGAGTACTATATTTGATGGTCAAAGACCTTGTTGATGTCCCTTTAAATTTTTCATTTTATTTGATGGGCAAAGAAGTACTCTGTGTGTGTGTGTGTGTGTGTGTGTGTGTGTGTTTTCTTCTTTAGCATAAAATCACATCATTTGAATGCTGGTAATTTTATGTTTTTTAAACACAAAACTATTTCCATAGCTCAAAATCTTAGTGGCTGATGGGTAAGTGGAAAGTTGAAGAAAAACCCTGTTAGCTTGGGGATTTTCTCTGTTGTCAGATACCACCTGCCATGTTTTCGATTAATGCACCTTATTTTTAGAAACCCTGTACCTGCAACAGGACCCTCGGATTACCATAGACATTGGAGACACTGATACCATAACATCTACTTGTCACTGAAAGAAAGAAGTGTAATGAATACGAGCATTTTACCTCCTCTATTTGTTGATAAATCCCATCTAAGTTGCCCCACAGTGCAAATTCATTTTAAAGCCACAGTTAAATAAAATGCATGGAACACAGAGCGAGTTGTCTGATTGTTTTCTTAATTTTTTTTTGAAATTCAAAACAGCGAATGGATACCCGATACCCATAACCGAAGTCTGTTGGAGAGCTCCTGAAGACTCCTGGGGAAACATTAATGGTGCTGAAAGTTCAAGAGGGAAAGACCCACTGATGGGCGGGGAAGGTGTGATGGCACCGATGGTAAGAGACTATAGGGAGTGGGACTGAATCAGTCCTCTCACTCACTTGTCCCAACTTTTCCATTTTAGGCCAGGAATATCTTCAATTATATTATTTGACACATTGTCTAGTGGTAAATAAGTCCTTGTGATCTAGCCATATTTGAGCACTTACTGTGTGATCTGAATCGTGGTAAGCAATGCTGAGAACAGAAAAATGAAATATAAGACTTGACACTTTCCCTTAAAAAAGTTGTAGGAATTTTTAGGTAGTTTCCTTGGAATTTTCTGTGTAGTCAATCATGTCATTTGCAAATAGTTTCTTTCTTTCTGATTTTAATTTTCTTTCAGTTTCATTTCTTCCTTTCTGATCTGTATGCCTTTTCTTTTTCCTTTTCTTAGCTTATTGCACTGGCTAGAACTTCCAGTACTATTTTGAATAAAAATTGTGAGAGCAGACTTCCTATCTTATTCTTAATCTTATGAAAAAAGCATTCAGTTGTTTACAGTTAAGAATAATGATAGCTGTAGGTTTTTTGTAGCTCTTTATCAAGTTGAGAAAATTGCCTGTAGTTCTATTTGTCTGAGAGTTTTTATCATGAATGAGTAAATTATATCAAATGCTTTTTCTGCATCAGTTGATGCTGTCATATGATCTTTCATCTTTAGCCTATTAACATAATAGATGACATTCATTGATTTTTGAAGACTGAATTACACTGTGACCCTAGAATAAACCCTACTCAGACATGGCATATAATTCTTTTTATATATTGCTGAATTTTATTTGCTAAAATGTTGTTAAGAATTTTTGTATCTATATTTTTGAGGCATATTGATCTGTAGTTTTTTTGTTTGTACCATCTTTGTCTGGTTTTGGTATCAGGGTAATGCTGCTAGCTTCATAAAGTGAGTTAGAAAATTTCCTCCTCTTATATTTCCTGGAAGAGATATTGTAGAATTGTTGGTGTTAATTTTTCTTTAAACATTTGGCAGAAATCTCCTGTAAAACTATGTGGGCCTGGACATTTCTGTTTTGGGAGTTTTAAAATTACAAATTCAATTTCCTTAATATTATAGGATTATTTAAGTTATCTATTTCATATTGGGTAAGTCATAGTAATTTGTGTTTTTCAAGAAATTGATCCATTTTATCTAATTTGTAGCTGTGCAGAGTTGTTTATAGTATACCCTTATTATCATTTTGATGTTTGTAGAGCCTGTAGTGACATTTCCTGTTTCATTCCTGATATTGGTAATTTGTGTTTTGTCTCTTATTTTTAGTCTTGTTGTAGGTTTGAATATTTTTATATTATATTTTGAGACTCTGGATATTATTTAAATATGTTTTAGCTGGCTTTCTCTGACACTGCTTTGTCAGAGCAGTGGAAAGGGAGGAGAAGATACTACTTTGTTACTGCCAAGTTGGAGGTAGAAGTCTATTTCCCCATTTAGTCTCCCTTGACACCAAGGGGAGGGCTCCTTGTTACTGTTGGGTTGGGGTGGGAGTTGTGGCTCCCCATGTAGTCTTCATTGGCACTGTGGTGCAGATGGCCTCAATACTGCTGGGCAATGATGAACATCTCAACATTCACTAGCCCTTCACCTACACTACCCAGTAGGGATATGGAGAGGCACCTTATTACATCTGCGGGTGGGGGTGGGAGTCCTGGCTCTCCACATGGTCTCTACATGCATTGTAGGGAGGCTGCCTCCTTACCAGCTGGTGGAAATGAAAGTCCCAGTTCTGTACTTGGCCGTTTCTGGCACCATCCTGGTAGTGGTTTGAGGACATCTCATTCCAGCCTCATGGAGGTTGAAGTCTAAACTCTCCACTCAGCCTTTGCTGCCGTTGGTAGGGGGAGGGAGAATGAGGCCACTGTGTGTTTCTATGTTGTTTGTCTGGAGTAGAGTGGTTATTGTCTAACAGTTTCTGCCTTGCTAGGCTGGCTAGTTCCAGGTTATTTGGCTAGAGAGAAAAGTCATTTGTTGGGGATTCTTTTTTGACTGTGCCCGTGGGTGTTTCTAGGTTGTTATCTTCTTTAGCTCCAAATTGGGAATTAATGAGGCACAAAGAAAACCCAGGGAACCTACTACCATGTCATTTTTTGGCTCCCACTGAGGTGGTCCCTGGCTGGTCAGCCTTCCTCTTTTCAACTTTCAGAGTCTTTTTATGATATCTATCTATATCTATATCTATCTATATCCACACACATACATGTATTATATATATAAAACATGTGTATATATGTAATGTCCAGGGTTTTTAGTTGTATGTAGTGAAGCAGAAGAGAGAAAAGTAGGTCTACTTCAAGCTCTTGGAAGAAGTCTGTGTTCTACTTTTGATAGCTAAAATGTGCTGCATTACCTAATCTTCATCCATGCCACAGAGAAGACTCAGAAATCTACAACATATGGACCACGTGGATGGTGAAATTTCATCCACCTGACAATACCATTTCAGAGCAATGTATAGTCCAGGCTGGGGCAGCCATGGTTTGTCATTCAATTCCCACTTACTGGGTGTCAGCTGTGTGCCAGGCACTGTTTTAGGAACTGAGAGTATGACAAGACTAGTTATTACAGATGATGTCCTCCATTGTTCCCAAATTATTTGGAATAGTGTCATATTCAGTGTGAATATATAGGATAGAACAACTTTTTATACCTCCCCCAACACCCTGCCTAGAAATTTCAAGGGTATTATCTTTTTTATTTATAGAGTTCAGACATCTGTTCTCATTCTGAACTTGGAAGTTCAAGCCCTCTGAGACCTGCAAAGAGCAGGATCATTAGATTTATAATCTCATCACAGTATTGAGAGTGAAAAAGAGCAAAATCTCATCAATATTCAGTTTGCCTACTCTGTAGAGCCTAGGTTCTTTTCTAGGGCACCTTCTATCAAGTGTATGTGAAATATAAGATTGCCACCAACTGCCAGAAACCACTTTTTTACTTTGGGAGTCTGTGCAACAAGTTCCTAGGATGGTTCTTCATAAACACTGCCTCCCATCTGGTTCTTTCCATTTCCTATTCCCACCATCCCTTTGGGTACTCCTAATTCTCTACTTATTCCTCCTTTTCAGGATCACATCCACAAAGTACACCACTTCCATGCCTACCCCTAGGGTGTATCCCATGAAAATGGAATCTCCTGGTAGTGAGTTAATTAGAAGATGCATGTTGGGAGGTGCACAAGAGACATACCTGGGAGCCCAGGAACTTTATTCCCACAAACCCGACATTCTGATCTTACATACCCCCATGACACCAAAATCTTATCCTAGGTGGATACACCTGTCATGGGAAATTAGGAAGAATGGGTAATATCAGATGCTAGGTGAAAGGGGCTGCATTTTTTAAGCTGGTGGAAGTGCAATATTGTGATTGGGCCCTTGCAAGAGGTCATACAGGTAATGAAACATAATCTGTGTGACTTAGAGTCAGTCATATTTATACTTTCAGAGATGCACCATCCAATGCAGCAGATACAAATGGTTACTTAATTAGTTAAATTGAAATAAAATTTAAAAGTTTAGCTCTGAAGTTGCACTTGTCATATTTCAAGTGCTCAAGAGTCACATATGGATTGGCCACCACATTGGATGCTGAAGGATAGAACTCTCCATTGTCACAGAAAATTCTTTTGGATAGTACTTCCATAGAGTATTTTTCTTACTTCCTGCTCTCTTTTTGCCTTCCAGGACTTTGACTTTTGCCTTTCTTGGATAGTATTTAATATTTTATTGTTTTCCTATTTGACCCTGAAGGCCTGTCTCATTCCCCCTTTCTCCCTGCCTCTGTTCTGCCAGCAACTTCGGTTTTAAAGAATTATTGTCAGCTCTTACTAAAGAACTGACCTCTGGGCTGGGTGGACGTAGCAGCTCATGCATGTAATCCTAGCTCTCTGGGAGGCCAAGGTGGGAGGATTACCTGAGGTCAGGAGTTTGAGACCAGGCTGAGCAAGAGTGAGAACCCTGTCTCACTCACTATAAGAAATAGAAAAATTAGCCAGGTGTGGTGGTGCACACCTGTAGTCCCAGCTACTTGGGAGGCTGAAGCATGAGGACTGCTTGAGCCCAGGAATTTGACGTTGCAGTGAGCTACAATGATGCCACTGCACACTCTAGCTGGAGCGACACAGTGAAAACCAGTCTCAAAAAAAAAAAAAAAAAAAAAAAAAAAAAAAAAGGACAAACCTCTGACCTCTCCCTTTGGATTTGGATTTGTTTCTTAATACATAATCATCTCAACCTCCTCACACCTGAGCTAGGATACTTAGTTTCCAATTTGGTTTTAGCACCTGGTTTGTCTTGTCCTCCCAACTCTCTTAAGTCAGGTTACCCTAGAGTTTTAGTCTATAGCTTTCCTGTTTGGGACACATACACTCTGTCCTTAACTCACCAGTCCTCATAGTATTGTTCTTATCCCTCAAGATGAGAAATTGTGGGTGGTAATGTTTTATTATTGTGCTATAACTGGGGCTTAATTTTTAGATTTATTATGGTGAAAATTTTTCAAAATGTGGTTAATGCTAAATAATACTTTTTAATATTGCAGGAGGCAAAATGGAAGTGGGGGCTTATTTATACTGATAGCTATTTTGAAGAAAGCTAGAACATAAATTTCAGATGATAAAATTTGTAAAACTTTTTATACTGTATTTAAAGCAATGAGGCACATAATTTAAAAACCACCAAATACTCTGTACTATTGGCTAAATATTAGTTGGTAGTGTTTCTATCTACAGAAATATTTCTTAATTAAAATTGCATTACATTTAGCTTCACAAAATTTGAAGATAAAAAAATTTAAATTTCTACAATTAATCCCATTTAAAGAAAAAAATCAATTCAAGATGACTTTGGTGATTAATTATGTACAAAAATGTTAGCTTTTTTTTTCCCTGACATTAACTTGTCATTTTAAGATGCACATAGAAAGATTGCTAAGGGAGAAATCCTGCACTAAGTGAATATAGAAGTGAAGGAGAAGCAATTAAAGCAGGTACATTATTAGGAAATGTAATCAATCCTTAATTACCTAAGGACCTACCAGTTCATGTATGTATTTCTTCATCTGTTAGAGTATTGTAGAAAAAGACAGTAAAATGGAAGTTTAATCACTGATTAAAGCCATCTAAAACCTAATTGCATCACTAAGTATGGTGCTTTTCAGAAAGTGGGCACTTAATAAAACTTATGGAATTGTAGATAAAGGAAAGATAGACCACCAAAGATTAAAAACAGTCAGTGGATTTAAAATGTCTCCTTTGTTGAAAGCATGGTACTAAGAATTCCATAGAAAACAGAAAATAATTTATAGATTCTAAGCAAAAAAAAAAAAAAAAATAGGTAAATTAAAAAGTGTTTCTGTAGTGAATGAAAACAACAGTGCTTGTATTTTCATATAGCTTTATGAGGTAGCTTATATAATATTACCCATACATGGCTGGATAGCTGAATATTAGAAATATACCTAGAAGTCCTACTTAAAAGAGATTAGAAAATATCGATTTTAATTCATAACTGATATTTTATGATTCTATCTAAAGAAACTCAAGTTAACATAAATTGCATTAAATTTTAAGATTTTTTTTTTTTTTGAACCACAATAGAAATCCTGCTGTCAGGATGTCATATAAATACTTTTGTAAACGGTGGACTGAATTCTTTGCTCATTATTTTTACATGTTATCCAGAAACTTGTCCATTTAAAAATGTGCACGTTGAAGCTGCTAAATTTAGTTATGTTATTCAGTCTTTGTTTAATTCAAAAACCCAAATCAAAAGTATTTTTTTTTTAAAGACACAGGGTCTTGCATGATTATAGCTCACTGCGGTTTTGAACTTCTGGCCTCCAGTGATCCTCCCTCCATGGCCTCCAGAGTAGCTAGGACTACAGGTGTGCACCACCATGCCCAGCTAATTTTTCTTATTTTTTGTAGAGAAAGGGTCTCTATGTTGCCCAGGCGAGTCTCAGACTCCTGGCCTTAAGCTCCTTGGCTTCCCAAAGTGCTGGGATTACACGTGTGAGCCACCTCACTCTACCAAAAGCATTGTTAAACATTTGTTTTCAACTTACAGTAATCTAAAAATGAAATTAAACGTTTTATCTGCATTGTAAATGGGAAACATTTGACCAAGCAAATCGTTTTGGGAATCCTCCTTTTCTTTTTTCTATTTGGGCAAGCCTCATATCCCACCATAAAAGTTTTCTATTTTTCTCATTTGAATTTACAGGTGCTTCTCAACTTTGGATGAAGTCACATCCCAATAAACAATCATCACTTGAAAATATCATTTCAAATGGAAAATGCATTTAAGACACCCAACCTAGTGAACATCATAGCTGTAGCCCAGGCTACCCTACATGCACTCAGAACACTTACGTTAGCCTACAGTTGGGTGAAATCATCTGGCAACACGACGCACTGTGAGTGCTGGTTGTCGATCTCTGGATCTCGTACCTGACTGGGAGCACCTCGCTGCAGTGTCCCTGCATCTTGAGAGAGTATAGTACCAAATATTTTTAGCCCAGAAAAAATCAAAATTCAAAATTTGAAGTACAGTTTCTACCGAATTCATATGATTTTTTGCGCTATTGTAAGGTCAAAAAATCATAAGTGAAACCATGGTAGTAAGTCAGGGAACTGTCTGCATAGGCTAATGCCTGCATTTTATTTTTTTGTGTCTGTTGTACTTTTTGTAGGTGAAGGTAGATGTGCACTTCTGTGGGTTTTTCCTATCAAAGTTTCCCTTCTTTAAAATTGCCTTTCGGTTGGAGCAGATGTGCGTTGGCATGAACATCCATCTCAGGAGCAAACAATCCACAGCTGAGGTAAGTGGGAATTGTGCTTTTCAGATGACAGTGGGTACTTAAAATAACAGCCTAAGACGAACACTGTGGACAATGTGTCCACATTAGGCCACGTTCAAGTCTAGGACGCCAGGGAGAGGGAGAGAGTAGAGACATGGGTGATCTCCGGGAGACGCACAGAGATGCTTGAGCTTTGCCTTTGCAGTTCCTTTTCTGAAATCCTTGTGATCTGGTGGGTTCTTCATTTCCTGTCTTTGAATGCCCTTGGAATTTGTATGTTTACCTTTTTGTTAAGCTCCGTTCATTAAGCTAGACTTAGGATTTCTATTCTTTGCAATTGAACATATCCTTTCCAAAACATAGGTTTTAACATTTCTCCCTGAATATTTTTCTTTTCTTTCTTTTTTTTTTATTTCAGCATATTATGGGGGTACAGATGTTTAGGTTACGTATGTTGCCCTTGCCCCCCCTCCCCCCGAGTCCGGGTTTCAAGCGTGTCCATCTCTCGGATGGTGCACATTGCACTCTTTGTGTATGTATATACCCATCCCCTCCTCCCCCACCCCTCCCCCTCCCCCTGCCCGACATCCAATAGATGTTATTCTTATATGTACACTTCTGTGTTGATCAGTTAATACCAATTTGATGGTGAGTACATCTGAATATTTTTCTTAATGTATCTATTTATTTAGTTTAACCTACAGTTCTTATTTAATCACATTGAATCTCTTTGTTTTAATTAATTTATATCAAATTATGATCACTACAGTTCCAACTCTGATGGTTTTCTTTACCATTTAGTATTTATCTTTTGGAGTTTTATACCACATTTTGTAACAATTTCTAAATTCTATAATATTTCTTTAAATAAACTTTCCTTATAAATACTACAAAACACCAAGCTTGTAAATGTCACAGGTTATAATTTCAGTATCTCAAATCAGTAAATTTTTTGGTATTGCTGACCCTTTATTATACGAACTAAAAAGTAATATCTCTATGCCACCAGTACAATATTCATATCTGTTTAACATCAGATAGATAAATAATGGGATTTCCCCTCTCTTTATCAGATTTAGAGTAAGTAGAGAGTGCTATTTTCTACCTACCCATTTTGTCTTCCAGATTAAAGGTATATAGGGTTAAGTCTGTGATATTTTACCTGTGCTGAATATCCCTTAGATATTTGACCTATCCTGAATACCCCTTGGGGTATATTCCCTAAGACTGAACCTAAGACTGAACCCAAGGGGTGTTCAGGTTATAATATAAAAAATAAAGCAAGGCCAAAGCAACATAGATCATTGTTGTTAGAGCATAAACTCAATTATTTTTATTCATTAAACATTTACAATAAGAAATGTATTATTTTGAAAGGTCAGCATTCTGTGTAAATGGGACACGAACAATAACTCCACTCTTTCCCTAAAGACTGCACTTGAGCCACGTGCATTTATCCCTCACTTTAGAACTAGGTCAGCAATTCCACACCAGGAAGGGAGGACTCAGGAGAGTGGCAAGCCTTTTTCAACA
>RJWJ010030658.1:0-19773 GCA_004363605.1 Indri indri | reverse complement strand
TCTTATATTATTATTCACTATCTTTATGTCCTGGTGGCCTCACATGTTAAAGTACAAGCCCTTTGAGGTTAAGCACTATTCTTTTTTTTTTTTTTTTTTAAGTAGAGACAAGGGTCTCGCTCTTGCTCAGGCTGGTGTCAAACTCCTGACCTCAAGCGATCCTCCTATCTCAGCCTCCCAAGTAGCTGGGACTACAGGCACGCACCACCATGCCCAGCTAATTTTTTCTATATATGTTTAGTTGTCCAGCTAATTTCTTTCTATTTTTAGTAGAGATGGGGTCTTGCTCTTGCTCAGGCTGGTCTCGAACTCCTGAGCTCAAACGATCCTCCTGCCTCGGCCTCCCAGAGTGCTAGGATCACAGGCGTGAGCCACCATGCCTGGCCTTGCAGTTTCTCATGAAAAGCCTTATAAGGTCTGGCCTTAAGCACTCTTCTGTGTGCTCTCATAACACCCCGTGCATCTCTTGGTCATAGGATATACCTCACTGTATTGTGGTCGTCTGTAATATATGCTTCTTGCGAGCTGGGACCACACGAAGTACAGGGCCTAGCATTGCCTCTTCCATAGTAGGTACTAATTAAAAGGTCACAGGAACTAAACCTCTTCGTATCCCCCACCTTACATTCTAGAAGGTACGATTGCTAAAGAACTCGAGTTATCTGTATCGTGATAAATCATTAAAATTGTTTTCCAGCGGACTCCCTTTTAATAATCTGATATTCTCTGTATTTCAGTACTGTTATTTTGGTTTTTTTCATGAACCACATGCTTTTATTCTTTTTTTTTTATTTCTACATATTATGGGGGTACAAATGTTTAGGTTACGTTGCCCTTGCCACCGCCCACCCCCCCCCAGTCAGAGCTTCAAGCGTGTCCATCCCCCAGACGGTGCAAATCGCACTCATTTTGTTTGTGTGTATCCGTCCCCTCTTCCCCCCGCATCTGCCCGATGCCTAATAAATGTTATTCCTATGTGTGCACTTAGGTGTCGATCAGTGAAACCAATCTGATAGTGAGCACATAGGGTGCTTATTTTTCCATTCTTGGGCCACTTCACTTAGTAGAATGGGTTCCAGCTCTTTCCAGGAGTATACAAGAGGTGCTATATCACCATTGTTTCTTAAAGCTGAGTAGTACTCCATGGTATGCATAGACCACGTTTTATTAATCCACTCATGTATGGATGGACACTTGGGTTGTTCCCACATCTTTGCAATTGTGAATTGTGCTGCTATAAACATTGGGGTGCAGGTGTCTTTCTTATAGAGTATCATTTGTTCTTTGGGTTGATGCCCAGTAATGGGATTGCTGGATCCAATGGTAGTTCTACTTGTATCTCTTTAAGGTATCTCCATATTGCTTTCCACAGAGCTTGCACTAGTTTGCATTCCTACAGTACTATTAATAATAACATAATACATGTGCTAAATTTGGTTTTCTCAATTTCATCACAATCTCCTCACCAGATCGTAACCCTTTTCCCGTGGCAGGACGCAGACTCATCTGAGCGTATCATTGCCCCCATGCGATGGGGCTTGGTCCCGTCTTGGTTCAAAGAAGGTGACCCTTCCAGGCTGCAGTTCAATACCACCAACTGTCGCAGTGATACCATCATGGAGAAACGGTCGTTCAAGGTAGGTAGCGGGTCTAGGGAAAAGGTGCACAACTCTGTTCTTTTTGCTAACAGAGCTATTAGGGCCTCGTGTACCTGAGACGTAAAACAAGGTTCCAGAGAGTATTCCCAGTTGTTAATGCGGAGCGCTGTTCTGTTACTGTATAACAAACCACACTAAAACTTAGTGGTTTTTAACAAAACACTCGTATTCTCCGGGTTGTCTGGGCTCAGCTGGGCAGTTTTCACTTATTATGGAGTTGTAATCAGACGGCAGCTGGCTGGACGTCCGAGACGGCTTCTCCACCCACATCTGGCACCTCAGCTGGGGATGGCGGAAACAGCTGGAAGCCTTTCCACGTGCCGAGCTTAGCGGGGGTGTCAGGGTAGTCAGGTTCTTCTCACGGTGACTTACTTACCCCATCATGGTGACTTACTCAGGCCAGAGCTCGCTATGCAACAGAGCAGGACAGAAGCTTCCAGGCTTTGAGACCCAGCCTCTGCAGTCAGACAGCATGACTTCCGCTGCATCTGGCTGTACAGAGCCAGCCCACATTCAGGGTGGAAGGAGCTGCCCAGGGTGTAAACCCTGGGGAGCCAACTTTGCAGACTCGACACCATAAGTACGTCCTAGAAAAGAGCCGGTTGCCTGTATGTACGTTATTTAATCTTTTCCACATCCGTGTGAGTGGTGACTTTATACATAAGAAAACCGACGTGCAGAGAAATGATCTGTTCTAAGATCACACGTTAGAGTGTGAGATTGTAACTCGAGTTCCCTGTAACGGCAGCCCGTGGAACACGGCTGGATCCCTGAGACCGTATCTTGTGCACCTTCTCCCTCAGGTGCCCCTTGGAAAGGGACAGCGCTGCGTCGTCCTAGCAGATGGATTCTACGAGTGGCAGAGATGCGAGGGAACAAACCAGAAGCAGCCGTACTTCATCTATTTCCCCCAAATCAAAACAGAGAAGGTATCGTTGTCAGCACCCACACTGTATATGTGGAAAGGTACGGGGAAACACATTAATCCAAACGCAGGGATCTTTTAGTGTATCAAAGGTGGGCAACCATTACCACTAATTTTAGAACGTTTTCTTCACCCCAGAAAGAAACTCCGTAATCGATCGGCAGTCACTTTTCCATTTTCCGTGACCACCAGTCTGCTTTCTGTCTCTGTAGATTTACCTATTTCGGACATTTCGTGAAAGTGGAGTCATACAATATTTGGTCTTTTGTGACTGGCTTCTTTCACTTAGCATAGTGTTTTCAAGGTTCATCCACGTTTGGCATGGATCGGTACTTCATTGGCTTTTGTGGCTGAATAATAGTCCATACTGTGGGTAGACTACATTTTGCTTATAGTATATATATGTGTTTGTTTGTTTTTTTAATTTTTTTTTTTTTTTTAAATAAAAGAGACGGCGTCTCGCTCTTGCTCAGGCTGGTCTCGAACTCCTGACCTCGAGTGATCCTCCTGCCTCAGCCTCCGGATTAGCTGGGACTACAGGCATGCGCCACCATGACCAGCTAATTTTTTCTATCTATTTTTAGTTGTCCAGTTAATTTCTTTCTATTTTTAGTAGAGATGGGGTCTCGCTATGTTGCCCAGGCCGGTCTTGAACTCCTGACCTCGAGCGATCCTCCTGCCTCGGCCTCCCAGAGTGCTGGGATCACAGGCGTGAGCCACCACGCCTGGCCGAAGACTTTTTCTTTTACCCTTCCCCAGCCTCAGTGGTTCTTTACCTGTATCCTAGGGTGACAGGGATTATTACTTTTGCCCTGGCAGCTTCTTAAGACTTTGCTCCTTAGGGGAGCAGTAATCAGGCGAGGCTTCATGCCTTTCCTGAAGCAGAGGGGCTCCCTTTGTCTAGATGTGCAACAGTAGGGAAGGCTTCCTCCAGGCTCCTGCCCTGCACCCCTCCCCAAGCCCCCCAGCCGCCGTCTTTTTGTGAACACCAGTGAGGTCCATGGAGAAGAAGCTTCGAGCTGGCGCAAACTCCCCTGAGGTCTGCAGCTTGCAAGGGTTCTGTGTTCTCGTGCTAGCCCATACTTTGCTTTTAGAATTTTTTTTTTTTTTTTGAAATGGAGTCTCACTCTGTCGCCCGGGCTAGAATGCCATGGCGTCAGCCTCGCTCACAGCAACCTCCAACTCCTGGGCTCAAGCGATCCTCCTACCTCAGCCTCCCCAGTAGCTGGGACTACAGGCACACGCCATCATGCCTGGCTAATTTTTTTCTATTTTTAGTTGTTTGGCTAATTTATTTCTGTTTATAGTAGAGATGGGGTCTCGCTCTTGCTCACCCTGGTCTCAAACTCCTGAGCTCAAACGATCCTTACGCCTCGGCCTCCCAGAGTGCTGGGATTACAGGCGTGAGCCACTGTGCCCAGCCTTGCTTTTAGAATTTGATAATAACTTTGCCTGAATTCCTACCTACTTGCATGCAGGCCATGTTTCCTCCCGTTGCCACCAATAAGCCAGTACTTGTGTCCCATCTCACCTTGGAGATCCGTGTCTTTCCTTTAAGTTCCAGGCAAAGTGGTTGCCCTGTAACCTCAGTTCTCTGATGGGTTTAAGAAAAGTTAGGGCCGGGCGCGGTGGCTCACGCCTGTAATCCTAGCACTCTGGGAGGCCAAGGCGGGAGGATCGCTCGAGGTCAGGAGTTCGAGACCAGCCCGAGCAAGAGCGAGACCCTGTCTCTACTAAAAAAAATAGAAAGAAATTAGCTGGACAACTAAAAATCTATGTAGAAAAAATTAGCCAGGCATGGTGGCGCGTGCCTGTAGTCCCAGCTACTCGGGAGGCTGAGGCAGGAGGATCGCCTGAGCCCAGGAGTTGGAGGTTGCTGTGAGCGAGGCTGACGCCACGGCACTCTAGCCAGGGCGACAGAATGAGACTCTGTCTCAGAAAAACAAAGAGAAAAATTAGGATTCTGTAAATTATCCAGCTTTTTTCTTCTCGTTCGGGTAAAAGTGATGCTCTTTCCAGCTTTCTATATTCTAGGCCTCGAATTGAATCTTGAGTGGCACGTGGGACTTGGCATAATGAGAAAGGGTGGGAAGGATGAAGGTCACTTCAGCAAAACACAGGGGCCTGAAATTGCTGGAGAGCCTCGTTTGCACACGGCTGGTTTGGGTTCGCATCAACAATGCGAGCGACAGCTTGAACGGTGGCCAGTTCATGGATGGCCTGCATGTCCCGCAAAGGTGTTAAATTCTGAAAGGATGAGGGAGCCACAGATCTACAGCTTCAGTGGGCATCTGCCACCAAGCCTTTCCTTTGACGACAGCAGATCAAGCGGGGTTATGAGACTTGGGTCAAATGACTTGTAAAATGATGGCCTTGCTTTTCCGTCTGCACGTGGAAGAAGGCTGCCGGCGCATCTAATCTACCCATGTGTTTCGCTTCCAGTCCGGCAGCGTTGGCGACACAGACAGTCCTGAGAACCAGGAGAAAGACTGGGACAACTGGAGGCTGCTGACCATGGCCGGGATCTTTGACTGCTGGGAGCCCCCGGAGGGAGGCGACGTCCTGTATTCCTACACTATCATCACAGTGGACTCCTGCAAACGCTTGAGGGACATCCACCACCGGCAAGTCACAGTCTTCCCTGGATCCAGAAGGATTCAGAGGAGGATTCGTCCTCTGTCTTTTTTAGTTAGGTGGCTTTAGAGAATAGGAAACTAAGTCGTTCCGAAAAATACGGTTATAGTCAATTCAGCTGTAACGTGACACACATCGCTAAAAATCATTGCACTATGCAAAATGATACAATAGAAACCACATAAGTAGGTGGGGAGCGGTGGCTAACGCCTGCGATCCCAGCACTCTGGGAGGCCGAGGCGGGAGGATCGCTCGAGGTCAGGAGTTCGAGACCAGCCTGAGCAAGAGCAAGATCCCATCTCTACTAAAAATAGAAAGAAATTAGCTGGACAACTAAAAATATATAGAAAAAATTAGCCGGCCATGGTGGCACATGGCTGTAGTCCCAGCTACTGGGGAGGCTGAGGCAGGAGGATCACTTGAACCCAGGAGTTGGAGGTTGCTGTGAGCGAGGCTGACGCCACGGCACTCTAGCCCAGGCAACAGAGCAAATCTCTGCCTTAAAAAAACAAAAACACATAACTATGATAAAAGTGAATTTAAAGAGATAGACTTAGAAACTTTGTCAATGGCACATTCAAAAATAATAGGAACCTAATAAAATCAGTAGCACTGTTGTATTCATGTTAAGTGGTTTAAGAAATCATAAATACTGCAAGAAATCTAGCACTTCACCTCAAATAAGACCTGAAGGTTGCTTGAGGAAGTGGGTGTTAGAAGAATTGCAGCTCATGAGTTATTGTGAAGTTGTGGAAGGAAAGTTATGCAAAATTTTTGGTCTTTTGCAGTCATAAATCCTGGGGCATGTCCTTTTGCCCTCGAATGTAGCTCCTCTGAAGCATGCGTTTATTTATTATTTATTATTACTGTTTTTGGAGACAGGGTCTCACTCCGTTGCCAGGGTTAGAATGCAGTGGTGTCATCGTAGCTCACTGCAACCTCCAACTCCTGGGCTCAAGCGATCCTCCTGCCTCAGCCTCCCGAATAGCTGGGACTGCAGGCACGTGCCACCATGCCCGGCTAATTTTTTTTTGTTTTGTGCAGAGATGGGGGTCTCACTATGTTGCCCAGGCTGGTCTTGAACTCCTGGCCTCAAGTGATCCTACCGCCTCAGCCTCCCAGTGCTTATAACAGACGTCCGTTTTATCTAAATCGAATATTTGATCTAATATGTAGCCTCCTCCTTCAGTCACCTTCCATATCACCGCTGGAAATTCTTCAGCACCTTTTTTACCTGCTTGTACCTGGCCAAAAAAGCCTTTTTTTTTTTTTTGAGACAGAGTCTCGCTGTCTTGCCTGGGGCGAGTGCCGTGGCGTCAGCCTCGTTCACAGCAACCTCAAACTCCTGGGCTCGAGCAATCCTCCTGTCTCAGCCTCCTGAGAAGCTGGGACCACAGGCATGCGCTACCATGCCCGGCTAATTTTTTCTATATATATTTTTAGCTGTCCGATTAATTTCTTTCTATTTTTGGTAGAGACGGGGGTCTCGCTCTTGCTCAGGCTGGTCTCGAACTCCTGAGCTCAGGACGATCCGCCCGCCTCGGCCTCCCAGAGTGCTAGGATTACAGGCGTGAGCCACCGCGCCCGGCCAAAAAAAGCCATATTTTTAAAGCACGTTTGATTTGCTGAAGTCACAGTATTTAACTATTAATATAGATATTCATGCATTTGTCTCCTAAAATCAAACTGTATCGCTCACCAGTGAAGTATGTGTCATGTTTTCTATTGGCCCAGGACATAAAACCGGAAGCTAAACATGGGATCTTTTCCTAACATCTCGTGGGTACCAGGAGTCATCTTGGTCTCTCTGCTTTTCGGAGGCATGGTTTCCTTTTGTTCACAATTTTCTCACTGTAAATCTTTTACAGGTGGTGAGGCTGGAGTTTTCTTTTCTTTTCTTTTTTTTTTTTTTTGAGACAGAGTCTCACTGTGTCACCCGGGCTAGAGTGCCGTGGCATCAGCCTCGCTCACAGCAACCTCAGACTCCTGGGCTCAAGCGATCCTCCTGCCTCAGCCTCCCGAGTAGCTGGGACTACAGGCATGTGCCACCACGCCTGGCTAATTTTTTTTTTTTTCTATACATATTTTTAGTCGTCCAGCTAATTTCTTTCTATTTTTAGTAGAGACGGGGTCTCGCTCTTGCTCAGGCTGGTCTCGAACTCCTGACTTTAAGCGATCCTCCCGCCTCGGCCTCCTAGAGTGATAGGATGACAGGCGTGCGCCACCGCGCCCGGCCTGGAGGTTATCTTTGACAGACAGGTTTTGCAGGATCTGTTTTCCCCTTTAATTCTACGCTGGGGGCATCATAGGAAGTTCACCAGTTTGCGAGAGTGGACACTCTAGTGCTCCAGATCCAGTCGTAGCACTGTTCACTGTCTCTGCCATGAAACTTCGTGACTTGGCTCTCCAAGTATTGGTGGCCCGTCCGCCCGTGCTCAGGGAGCCTGTGGCAGCAGTCGGCATGTCGGGGTTACAGGGAGGATGAGCTCCCCTTGGGCCTTGGGGTGATCGGAGCCATCAGCGGGCTCAAGTCTCTCTCCCCTCTTCTTCTTGCCCTCGCTCTATCTCCCCCACCCGGCTAGGATGCCCGCCATCCTAGATGGCGAGGAGGCGGTCTCCAAATGGCTGGACTTCGGCGACGTCCCAGCTCAGGAAGCCATGGAGTTAATTCGCCCCACAGAGAACATCACCTTCCATCCGGTTTCTCCCGTGGTGAACAACTCCAGAAACAACACTCCCGAGTGTCTGGCTCCTATCGACCTGGCGGCCAAAAAGGTAGGGGCCCGTGACGTCCGTAGTCCTTTTGAGCTTCCCGTCTTCTGCCAATGTGGCCTTTTCTTTTCGGATGTGACCTTTCCCAAACAGAGCTTTGATTTGAACCACCAAAACCTGTCATACTCCCTGTGCGTGGCCAGATAGAGTGCAGCAGTGATTCTCAAACTTGCCGTGACTGAAAGTCCTCAGGAGAGCTCACAGGACACACCCAAGGCTTCCTTGACCCCAGGCAAGGAAGAGCATCTCCGTTTCTTACGTCGAGGGCACTCGGGCAAACTTCCAGGAGTTTCAGAGGCGACAGGGCTGAGGGATGTTCCATCCTGCACAGGGTGAACGGGCCTCCCTCCTCCACCAAGTGACCTCCCCCGTGTCCGATGGGGTGGCCACCGCTCTGCTCCAGTCCCGTGAGCACGCACGCTCAGCAGACCAGGGGCTCGGCCACTCTCTCTGGGAACCCACCCTGGGGACGAATCGGACCCTGTCCAGAGCGTGAGGAGGTCACAGTGATGAGGAAAGCACAGGACACAGACAGCGCCCATGGGTGTGGGAAGGGAGCAGACGCCTTCCCAGGGGGTGGGCGCTCTCTAGGGGACCCCCAAGGGGGCTAACCAGACCTGGTCCTGAACGTGAGAAGGTCATAGACGGGGAAAAAACAACAACATAAGTGCTGTACCCTACCTAGACATCCTGACATTCAGGGCTGGGAGGACTCCGATCTCGAGGGTGGCTGTAAGAGAGAAAAGGAGCCCTTGGCCATATCGTGTCTCTGTCCCCAGCCGACGGGGATTCTTGACCTTTTCTGTGCCTCTGCTTTCCCTACGACAAGTTGGAGGAGCTCCGGTCCTCAGTCCCCTCCAGGAGGATTGGAGAGCGCTCCTGCCAGGAATTTTCACTTCTTAGAATTAGCTTCTAGAATTAGCGTCTTAGAATTACCTGCGTAGAATCCAGAGGGTGCGTTTTCGAAGGGAAAGTAAACGAGTAGAAGGCGACGCGGTGGGGAGGGAAGTTCGAGAGCAAAGAGCCAGCCCCAGCTGACATTCGGGGGTAAAGGTTTAGGAGTGGCAGTTGTTTCCAGGTGGCACGGAAGGACGTTTGAAGTAGGACATGCTTGGAGAATGCCCAGAATAGACATCCAGTGTCAGAGACGAGGACTGCAAGAACAGCTATCCTCTTCCCTGTTTTTTCTTAAAACTTTTTGTTCTCCATAGCATAATGTCACCTTTATGCTATGGTGTCAGCGTCACCTTTTTTTCTTTTGTCTTGATTCTCTGCAAACTCCTGCAACCTTGACACTTCTTAGAAATTAGACATCTGTAAAACTGTAATTATATATACAGGTGGAGTATCCCTTATCTGAAACGCTTGGGACCAGAAGTGGTTTTTTGTTGTTTTTTTTTTTGAGACAGAGTCTGGCTCTGTTGCCCTGGCTAGAGTGCCGTGGCGTCAGCCTCGCTCACAGCAACCTCCAGCTCCTGGGCTCAAGCGATCCTCCTGCCTCAGCCTCCCGAGTAGCTGGGACTACAGGCATGCACCACCACACCCGGCTAATTTTTTCTATATATGTTTTTATTTGTCTAGCTAATTTCTTTCTATTTTTTTTAGTAGAGACAGGGGTCTCGCTCTTGCTCAGGCTGGTCTCGAACTCGTGACCTCGAGCGATCCTCCTGCCTCGGCCTCCCAGAGTGCTGGGATCACAGGCGTGTGAGCCACCACGCCTGGCCCAGAAGTGTTTCGGATTTCGGATTTTTGGGGATTTGGGAATATTTGCATTATATACTTACCGGCTGACATTCCGAAATCTGAAAATCTGAAGTCCTCAATGCTCCCGTGAGCATTTCCTTCGAGGGTCCTGTCAGTGTCGAAAAAGTTCCAGCTTTTGGCACATTTTGGATACTCAGCCTGTATCCATTTTGCACTAGACATTGCCCCATTTCTGCCACGGTCTTTGCTCCAAAACAAGCCGAGTTTTGGAGAGGCGACATCGTGCTAATTCCGAAACTTTCAGTTCGGGGTTGGGGTGCGGTGTGGGGAAGCGGTTGAGGAGGGGTCGTGCAGACAGCTCAGCCTGTCCTCCCCGATCGTGGCATCTGTCGGAAGCTCGTCCGTCCTCCTCCATCCTCTGATACTCCCGCCCCGGGTCACGCTGAATGACATCATTTTCCCCGAGAACCCTTCATTCTTTGCATGTTTGGAACGCCCCTCGGTTCTCTTCTCTGGCACCACGCATTCCTCCGCAAAACCTTCTTGAACAGCTCCTCCCCTGCCCCTTGGAGCAGCACCCTCTTCTCTTCCCACCCCTGGCATCTGGCCCCGAGTGACATTTTCCGGGCCCGGGTCAGTACGTAAGGCCTCGTCCCTTAGCGTGGGCCCTTCCCAGAAAGCTCGAGCTGGATGCTTTGAGCCCTTCCTCTTTCTCCTAGGAGCTCAAGCCGAGTGGCAGCAGCCAGAAGATGTTGCAGTGGCTGGCCCCAGAGTCACCCAAGAAGGCAGATCCCAAAACCCCCGAGAGGGACGAGTCAGGCGCGCTGCAGTGGTCCAGCCAGTTCCTGCAGAAGAGCCCGTTCCGGCCCAGGAGAGGCGAGGCGGGGCTCCTGAGGCGGTGGCTGCTGCGAGACGAGGAGGAGGAGCCTGCGGCCAAGCGCCCTCACAGCCAGTGACAAGGCACAGGACTTTCAGAGACGGGGGGCAGCGTCTCCTGCACCCCCTGTTCTTGGCGATGACAGCTCGTTGCATCGTACGTGTGTGTGTCTGCTTTAGGAGGAGTTGGCATAGTTCTCGTTGACAGTTGTGGGCTCCCAGGGAAGTGGCCACCGCGGCCGTGACTAGGAGCCCCCAGTGGGGCGCAGTGGGGGGGAGGGCAGCCTTGGAAGAGGTGGCCGCTGCCACTGCTGGCTGAGCGCAGCCCACGGGGCCACTGTGCCCGCGCCCTTTCCCGGTGGGGCCTTCTCTGAAGCCCGTCTGACCGGCTGGGAGCCGTCAGCCCCGAACAGCCAGCCGATGGGCTCTTTCTGTCTGTTAGAAGTTGGAAGTTCTGAAAACGCATTTTTTCCTGAGTAAATGACGTTTGATAAACCTCTGCCTTCGTTTCGGAAAATGATGCTGGTGGGGAAAGTTCTGGATCTTACCCGGTTTTCTGCTGGCATCAGTCCTAAGGAACGGATTTTGTCACAAACAGGGCACTGGGGCTTTCTGAGGAAGAGGCTACAGAAAGGCCGGGGGTGGGGTGGGGGGTTCCTTGTTGTGTCGCTCTTCACTCTTTTTTTTGTTTTTGAGACAGAGTCTCGCTCTGTCGCCCGGGCTAGAGTGCTGTGGCGTCAGCCTCGCTCGCAGCAACCTCCAACTCCTGGGCTCAAGCGATCCTCCTGCCTCAGCCTCCCGAGTAGCTGGGACTACAGGCATGCGCCACCACGCCCGGCTAATTTTTTCTATATATTTTTAGTTGTCCGGCTCATTTCTATTTTTAGTAGAGACGGGGTCTCGCTGTGTTGTCCAGGCTGGTCTCCAACTCCTGACCTCGAGCGATCCTCCCGCCTCGGCCTCCCAGAGTCTCCTCACTCTTAATACTTGGCAGTTGTCTGAATCCTTTAGCTGAAAACCAACCCGGGTGCAGAGGCGTTGAGGGGAGAATGGGGTGCGGAGGCCCAGCCCCGTCCTTACTGCAGGGAACACGGGCTCTGAGGATGACAAGGGCTTTGGGGCCTGGAACTAAGGCTGCGGGGGAGCCCGGCCACCTGCTCCAGCCCCCTGTGACCTGTTCTGCGGGCTCGCCTTTCCTTCTCGGCTCGGAATAGCTTTAGATGGGGGGGAGGGGGGGTCCCCACTGTCTGTCCCCTCGCCCCGATCGTCAGTCCCGTGAAAGCAGGAGCCACTGTCTTGCCTTTATTTCCTCCCCGTGTTAACAGCAGGTGCGCAGATACCGCCCAGCGACTTTGAGCGGCTGTCGCGCACCCAGCCCTGCGCCGCCCGCAGCGACCCGACGGGCGTTAATGAGCCGGAGACACCGCAGCTCGCAATTGAGCGCCCGTGTGGACGCGGCGTGGCGGGGCCTGCAAGGCCGCTCCTGTGAACCCCCAGGGGAACAGAAGGCGCCGAGAAGCCGAGGGGCCTTCCCAGGTAGCGTGGGGACAGGACAGGGAGAATCTCCCCCGGCCGCACGCCGTCCCAGGCCGGGGCGACAGGGCAGGACCGGGCGGCCGCGATCCAGCTGCGCGCGGGGGCGCGGGCCCCAGGCCCTATGCAAATGAGGGATCGGAATTCCCACCAATCAGAGGGAAGCTCGGTTCTCAGCCCGCTAATGGGAGCGAGCGGCCCGGCGCCGGGCTGGGCGGGCGGCGGGAGCCTCGTCGGGGTCCCCGCCCCAGCCCCTCCCCGGGCCTCGCTCCCCGCCTCCTCTGCGCGGCCTCCCTTCCGGCCTCGGGGCGGGGTCGGCCCCTGCGATGAGCGCCGCAGCACCCCTCGCGGTGGCGGCAGTGTGGCCCGATGCGCGTGGCTTTGCCGGTTTTAGTAAATTTGCAACCCTGAGCAGCAGTGGCGGGAGCCAGGAAACACAAAGGGAATCGCGTTTGGTCGTGCATTTGACTCGAAGCAAATATGACAAAATAGTCACGCCCCAGGGAACATTCTAGTAGGTGATCTGGTCGTAGAAGGTCGTATCCTAAAAGAAAAGGCCACACGGACAGAAGGCAGGTTCCAGTCAGTCCGCGTGGGGTTCCACTGTGGCCAGCCTGCTCGTGGTCTCCGCCTCCTCCCCGCCTGTGGACTCCAAGCTCCATCAGGCCCAGAGATAGAGCCTTCCAGAAACTGCTTAACAGCCCCCAAAACCGTGCCAGACAGTGCTGGCGACCGATCAGATGTGGGTGCGTGTATATTTCCGGTACCCTCTTCTGGGTGTCCTCCGTTGACCCCACCTGGGGACCTGGGCCCCGCGGACTTCTCGGCTTCACGCGTCCCCCGAGTCCCTAAAAGCAGCCGCGGCTTCCAGACCTCGGGGTCTAGACCTCCAGTCTGGAATGTCCCTCCCTGGAAGTTGCTGGATTGTCTGTCATCCTTCTGCAAGTGGCCAAGTCCCTATCCCTGCCACTGTCCCCTCCGCCCCCAGCCTGGCACAGTCTGCGAGAAGCGGGGGGCCCAGCCAGTAGGCGCCGAATGAATGACCGTGGACCAGGCCCTTGATATGCGAGATCTCCTTTTGGTGTCCCATGCTGCTGCAAGTATGGCTGTCCCCATTTTGCGGGTGGCCCCAACAGCAGTCGCCGTGGAGAGATTCGGGGCCTCTTTGCTGTCTCACAGCTGGCAGAGCCACCAGAACAGCTCATGTGCCCTGGGCTGCGTCACCCAAGGTCTGCTGCCTGGGACAGGGAGACGGCGGCACTTGCTGTGCTCAGACCCTCCCCCACAGGCCAAATGCTCGGCTCCAAGCCCTACCCTGGCAGAGGGACAGGGTCAGGCCAGGTTGGTCCAGGGAGGGTGACCAGGACCTCTAGATCCCATTCTGCAGGTCCCTAAGGCAAGCTGGGAAGAAAGGAGGAGCGGGGCCTGTGGGTAGAGAGTGGGACATCAAAAGGGTGGCTTTGGAGGAAGAACAATGTGGAGAGATGACAAGGTCCAGGATGTGAGTTTGGGGAGGGCAAGTTGAGTCACAGGAGCGTGAGACCAGGATGCAGATGACAGAGACCCAATTCAGACTGGCTTGTGCAAAAAGCAACGTTATCGGTTCACACGACAGCCAGGTCGAGCAGGGCTTCAGGCATGGCTGGATCCAGGAGCTCCATTAATGCTCATCGGTTCATTTCCTGGCTCTAGTTTTCTCTGTCTTGGTTTCTTTTTCAGGTGGGCTCTCCCTATGTGTTGACCAACATGGTCACTGGCGACTGTGGCCCTACTACTTAGTGATCCCAGGGGATAAAGCAGCCGTTTCTCAATAGTTTTAGGAAAAGTCCTAGGATTGACTCGCATCAAGCCCACTGAGGTCAACAACCCACTTCTGACCCAATCACTGTGGCCAAGTGAATAACTGCCTAAACTCATTGGCCAGGTCTTGGGTCACATGACCCTTGCCAGCGCTGGAGAAGGCAGATCCCCAGACCCCTGTGGCCCAAGATTGGGATGTGAGGGGTGAGCTGGGTCCCCAAGGGAGAATGACAGTGATACCAGCAAAGTGGAAGGCCTGCCTGACCGCGGGCTCACGTTCTCTCGGAGGATGCAGGGGCCTGCCTGACCGCGGGCTCACGTTCTCTCGGAGGATGCTGATTCCCAGGCCAGCTGCCAGCTGTTGGTGGCCAGCTACTGGCTGTCCCCGCAGGCAACACAGGACAGGGCCTGGGCTGCCACACCTACCCCGTCAGAACTGCAAGTACAGGAGGCTGTAACTGGTCAGCAGGTGGCCAGGACATGGGCTGGCCACAGAGATGGACAGTCCCCACTGACCCCCCCAGACCCCAGCCAGCCACAGTCCATCCCGGTGACAGGGTCCCCTGCCTGCATCAGTCACCCTCTGCACACTCTGGTCAGGGAGCTTGGGCAGGGCAGGCACCCGGGCTGCTCTGGGCCACTGCCGTGTCCTCGGCGCTCAGGACATGGCAGGTAGGACTCCAGCTGGCACCTGGCCGTGCGGTCCCACGAGAGCAGGGAGCAGCCTCCAGCGTGGCAGAGACTCGGGGAAGGAACGGAGTGGCCAGTGACCCGCGTGGCCGAGGGGTCCCCACCTATACACAGAGGGAGGGTGGAGCCCGCGATTGGGGACGCCAGCAGGGCAGGGACTCTTCCCCAGCCGTGCTCCGTCCCCTCCCCCCCTGCCATTGCCAAAAAGCCCTTTTCCCACCTGTGGTTTCCAGCGTCTCTTACGCAGTGGATAAAAAGAGCATCTGTGCGTAGGTAGCCACTGTTCTAGAACCTTCCCTATCTACCACTGCCCCCAAATCCTTCCCTGTGTGTTTTGCAGTTGTCCTTTCTTACGGACACCTGTCAGAACAGAACTTGGCCTGTTGTCCCCCAACCGGATGGCCAAGTACCCCATGTCCCGGACACCAGGGCGTCCCGGAGCTGGGAGCCATCCTCCTCCTAATGCCCCCGGGAATCCTCGGGGTCCCCTTTGCACTCCCAACTCGCCACCAGGCTCAGAGAGGGCGAGTGCCCGTCAAGCCACCCCTCCAGGTGCGGCCCAGACCCCGGCACCTTCCCGGTGCCTGGTGACACCGCATGCGCGGTCCCATCTCACCATAAAGAAACTCTCACCAGATTCACAATAAACTGAGCTCTGGGGAGGGCCTCACTCTCTAATGTGACATTGTAAGGCTGTCCCCACCCTCCCCCAGCCCCGGGGTACAAAACTCGGTTTCCTGTCTGGGGCCCGACCAGCGACCCACGAGAAAACCCGGTCCCCTGCTCCCGCACAGCTGGCGACAAGCGAAAAGCGCCCGCCCTCCTCCTCCTCCCGCTGGACTTCCTGTCCCTGCCGCCCCCGCGTGGGACCTCGAACACCCCGTCCCCTCCGCTCCCAGGACGCACGCGGCCGTCCCCTACCCCGCACTCTCCCCCTGTCGCCGAGGGTCCCCGGCTCCAGAACATCTGGGGCGCAGGGACCCCCCCCTCGCGGTCCAACCCCGAGCTGCGCGCCCATCCCCGCTCCACCCGGAAAAAAAAAAAGAGAACAGGGTTCAACGGTTTCAACTATTTATTGTTCCCAACAACAACAACAAAAAAACCACAACGGGGAGGGGGGGGCCCACGGAACGAGGGGACGCGCCGCAAAGCCACCCCCCACCCCCGCCGCCGCCCCAGCCCCGCGGCGATCGCGGCCGCGCACCCGGGAGCCGAGAGGGCTCGGCCAACCAGCGGCCCCCGCCGGGCGGGCCAGCAGACGGGGCGGCCTCGGCCATTGGCGCCCCGGAGTGGGGGGGGGGGGCCGGTAACCATGGCGACGGCCGTTGCCAAGGACGAGAGCCAATCGGGGCGTCGCCGGGGCCGTTTCAAAAACCCGAAGCAAACAACAACGCGAAAACGCTCCGACGTGGGGGGAGGGGCGGGGCGCGGGGACCCTCCCGGCGGCCGGGCCGGGTGGGGGCGGGGTGGGGGTGCGGTGGGGACCGGGAAGTGAGGGCCGCGCACAACCACCTACGCGCGCTTGCAGTCGGGGAGGTACAAGCATCGGAAGCCCGGACACACGGACGGCAGGGCGCGGGGGGCGGGCGCGGTCACTTGCGCCCCTTGGGCACTTTGGGGACGCTGGGCTTGGCCGCCTTCTTCACCTTGCCCACGCCTTTGTCCTTCCTGGCGGCCGCGCCCTTCTTGTGCGGGCGCTTCTCGGGCGTCGCGCCCCGCGCCGGCTGCTTGTCCCCGCGCCGCGTCCCCGCCGCCCCGCTCGGGGCCGGCTTCTTGGTCTTGGGCAGCGCGGGGGCCTGGCCGGGGGCGGCCGCGGGGACCCCGCGCCGCTCGCCGCTTCCTCCGCCGCCTCCTCCTTCCAGCTTCTTGCGGTTGAGCTTGAAGGAGCCGTTGGCGCCGGTGCCCTTGACCTGCAGCAGCGTGTCGTTCTGCACCAGCGCCTTGATGGAGTATTTGAGGTAGGTGCGCCCGTTGCGCTGGTCGAACCACGGCACCTTGCGGGCCTCCGCGTAGACGCGGGCGAGCGACGAGCCGTTGCGCTCGCCCAGCCTGCGGATCGTCTCCACCACCAGCTGGCTGTACTTGCCCGGCTGGTTCTTCTTCTTGCTGCTCTTGCGCTTCTTGGCCGGGGATGCTCCGCCCGCCCCGCCGCCGCCGCCTCCCCCTGCGCCGCCGCCGCCGCCGCCGCCGCCGCCTCCCCCTGCGCCGCCGCCGCCGCCGGCGCCGCCGGGCTTGGTCTCCGCCGTCCTGGCCGTGCCCTCGGCGGTCGTCAGCAGCAGGGCCTCCTCCAGCTCCACGGACATGGTGGCGAGCGGGTTGGTGGCCGGCGGCGCGCGGACGCCGGGGGGCCGCGCCGGGAAGAGGAAGGCGAGGGGCCGAGGCGGCGCCGGGGGGCTCGGGGGGGCGCGCGGCGGCTCCAGGCGGGAGCGGCCGCGGCCGGGCCTGGGGACGGGCGGCAGGGCTGGGGTGGGGGCCGGGCCGGCCAGGAGCAGGACGAGGGGGACGGGGACGGGGACCGGGACCGGAACGGGGGCGGGGGGCCGAGAGCGGGGGCGGGGGGCGCCCGGCAGGACTCGCGCCGTTGCTGTCACCGCCACCGCCACCGCCGCCGGCTCCGGAGCTCGCTGGGCGTGCGCGCTGCGCTCTGGCGCCGAGGGCGCCCCGCTCGCCTTTTATGGCTCCGCGGCGGACCGCGTTGAGAACAACAACATCCCGGTCCGCAGCCGGCGCCGACTTGTGTTTCTCGGAGCCCCTTTCCCCGCCGCTGGCGTCCCGGCCCGCGGCTCCCCAACGCGGCCGAGCCCACGGCTGGGCGCCCCGGACGGCCACCGAGGCCTGGACGCGGCGGGGAGGCGACCGGCGCCCGAGGGGGGCCCGGCAGAGCGGGACGGACGGGCGCTCCCCAGGCTGCGGGCGCGCGACAGCAGGGGGGCCCCCCGTTCGCGGCCCGCTAGCGGGGACCCCGGGACGGGCCGCGCGGCCCGGAGCGTGGCACGTGGCAGGCAAGAGCGCGCCGCGGCCACCCGGGGCCCGGCCGGGTGCGGGGGACCCCAGGCCCGGCCGCGGGGGGGCCTCTAACGGGTCCGAACTAACACAGGCTACGCCCTCCCGTGGTCGGCTGCGGCATCGGGGAGCGCGCGGGGACGGCGCCGAGGGGGGTCTCCGAAGGGGACGTGGGGGCGGCGCCCTCCGGCCGAGCCTCGGGGGCCGGGCCGCGGGGGCTGCTCTGGGGACATTATTTCCCGGCTCCTCCGAGGGCTCCATTTCGTGTCGCGCGAGCAGCTGCCGCCGGTCACCCGGCCACCAAAGCCAAATGCGGGGGGGCTCCGGGGCCGGGCAGGGGTGCGGGGGGGAGCCCCCGTAGAGGAGTTTCGGGCCGCTCCCCTCCCCTCCCCCCCCGTCTCGTGAGTGCGGGGGCGGACAGTATCCCGGGATCCCGATAAACACGACACGGGACCCCAGGCCCCGCCCTCTTTCTGGGCACCAGGCGACACGTCCTCCCACGGGGGTGGGGGAAGGGGCCTTTGCAAGCCTGGAGGCCTGGGCTCGTGTTAGGTCCCGGCAGGGGCGAGGGGGGACGGACCAAGAAGCCTCCGCTTGGGAACGCTGAGGCCAGAGCGAGAGAGTGCGGGGGTGGGGGGCACCCCCACCCCCCCCCCAGTGGCTCTGAGTGGTGGCCCAAGCGGGACTGCAGCCAAGACACTAACTCCTGAGGCCCCAGCAGGCCGGAGCCAGAGAGGAACCAGAGAGGGGTGAGGCGGGACAGAGCTCCAGATCCCTGTGGACGGGGAAAAGCTCATGTACAGGCAGAGCGAGGCGGAGGCCCCAAAAAAGGGTGGAGGTGGCTGACCCCTTTCTCAAGACAGGTCCCGCGTTGTCCTTCTGGCAGGTGACCAAGCCGGGAGATGAGGAAACTGAGGCCAGGTGGGAAAAGTGAGACTGGGTGGTTTTTTTTTTTTTTTTTTTTTTTTAGGGCGGCCAGGCGGCGGTCAGGGGCATGGAGCCTGAAAGGCCATAGCTGGGGTGGCCCACGGTGCGTAGGGATGGGTGGGGACAGGGAGACTCAGAAGGGAGCTGGCCGGGACACGAGGTGGAAGAGAAGCAGCCAGGTGACCCGCCAGAGGGTCTCGAACTTGCACAGGTTGAGGGTCAAAGGCAGAGTAGAGGGTGACGATGCCCTGATGGGACCCCAGCCCTGGGCAGCAAGCCTCGATTCCCAGACTGAAATTTGTCCAGCCACCATGGGGACAGAGGTTAGGATTAGGGTTAGGGTCAGGGACATACTCCGCAGGTCATCCGTGGAGGGGACGGGACCATGCTCTATTGGAGACAGACAAAGAACGGTCAGAGAGGAGGGAGGGGACCCAGGTGTGGCCAGTGGCATCATGGCAGCTAAGGAGGGGAGGGTTTCAACAGAGAAGGGCTGGTCCCCCTTGGGCAGCGGTGGTCAGAGCAGACAGGTCCGGCCACCAAGCCCAGCTGCCACCACCATAAGACCCTCCGGCTGGGCTCTGTCTCCTCCGCGGTTACGTGGAACTGAATAAGCCCCAGGATTAAAAAACCTGGTGTAGCCGTGTGGCTCATCCCAGCACTCTGGGAGGCCGAGGCAGGAGGATCGCTCGAGGTCAGGAGTTCGAGGCCAGCCTGAGCAAGAACGAGTCCCCCCGTCTCTACTAAAAATAAAAAGAAATTAGCTGGACAACTAAAAATAGATAGAAAAAATTAGCCGGGCCCCAGTGGCTCACGCCTGTGATCCCAGCCCTCTGGGAGGCCGAGGCGGGAGGATCGCTCGAGGTCAGGAGTTCGAGACCAGCCTGAGCAAGAGCGAGACCCCCCGTCTCTACTAAAAATAGAAAAATTAGCCGGGTATGGTAGCGTGAACCCGTCATCCCAACTACTTGGGAGGCTGAGGCAGGAGGATTGCTTGAGCCCAGGAGTTCCAGGTCCCTGGCCATGGATTCCCACCCCCTGGTCAGTGCAGGAAGGAATGTTCTGGAACCCTGCAGCAGTCTGGCCTCGACTGGAGGAGAGTAGAAATCAGTGACGCCTGCAGGGGGCGGGGAGGGGTGGCCCAGGCTGCAGAGAGGGACAGGGAGGAGGACATAGAAGACAGAGCCAGCCCCGGGGAGCTGACCCATGAGTGGACAGGGGGCTTTTTCCAACGGGGCGGGCACCCGGTGG
>RJWJ010030657.1:0-19753 GCA_004363605.1 Indri indri | reverse complement strand
TCCAAAATCCAGCTTTGACAGTTATATTATTAATAATAATTATTTCTCTAATCCTCTTGCATCTATCTCCTCAAACCTATCCTTTATCCTTTTTTCCCAGTGAAGTATTTTGAAGGAAATTCAAGACATCATATGATTTGAGTTGTTAATAACTCTGTATATATTTCTATCAAATAAAAACCTAAAACATAAACATATGCCATTTTCACACCTAACAATGTTGATCAAAATTTTTTGGTATCATCTAATATCAAATCCATGTTCAAGTTTCTTCAATTAAAAATATTTTTATAATTCCTTTCTTCAAATTAGAATTCAAGGAAAATTCACAAACTGGATTTGGCATTACATTTTAAATTAGTTTTTGGATAACTTTTTCAGTTTCTTTTTGAACATATTAGCAAATATGTATACATATTGGTATTTCCCCTTTATTATACACAAGGCACACTGTTCAGCTCCTTGCTGTATTTCACTTAATAGCATAATGAGTTGTCATCAGTTCTTTTTATATCTGCAGAGAACTCTGTTGGTTGGTATACCATAGTTTATTTAATCTTGTATCAATGGAATTTGGGTTATTTTCAAACTTTTTTTTATTATAAATCTTATAAATCATACCTTAATAAAGTCTTGTTCACATTTTATATTCTCAAGCACTTGTTTTAAATTTTCTTAAAACATAGTCAAGGGGCTCCTGCTGTCACTGCAGCTTCTGAGCTGAGGGTTTTTCCTGTCCTGTTGATGGTTAGAAGTCTACTCATCCTATTCTGGCTCTGCTTATCCAGAAAAAAAAAATCATGTATGAACCATGACTCCATCTTACACTGGCATAATTCCCCTAGTTACTAATTATGTTTACACAAAACATGTGTTGCAGCAGGACAGACTACGTGCGCACACACCACCAAACCTATCCCCCCTACCCAACCCTACATACCTATCACACATCTACAGTATCATTTTTGATGGCTGCTGCATTAGTTATTTATTGCTGCATAGCAAATTACTCCAAAGCGTAGTGGCTTAAAAGAACAAACATTAACATGAGTTTGGGCTACAGAAATCCCAAGGTTCAACTAGGGGAGGATTTGCTTGCAAGCTCACACATATGGTGTTGGCAGGACTGCATTCTTTGTAGGTAATTGAACTGAGACCTCTGATCCTCCCTGACTGTTACCTGGAGTCTCTCTTAGTTCCTTGTTACATGAGCCTCTCCACAGCTCACAGCGTGGCAGCTGGCTTCTTCAGAGGAGGGGAAAGAGCAAGAAAAGATGACCAAAACAGAAGCCGAGTAATCTTTTAGTAATCTAATCTCAGAGATAATATCCCGCCACTTTTGCCATATTCTGTTGGTTAGAGGCAAGTCGACAGATCTAGCTAACACTCAAGGGGAGGAGATAATACAAAGGCATGAATACCAGGGACTGAATATCATGTGGGCTATTTTAGAAGCTGTCTACCACAGTTGCATAGTATCTCATTATGTATATTATATTAAATTAATAATTTACTTTATTAATATTCTATTGTTGGACATTTAGATGGCTTCCAGTCACCTCATACACCCTCACACACAACTTTCCACTGTCTTTCTCATGTCTGTTCTATGCCTCAAGTTCCCCCAAAATTGAAGCTCCAAAGCAACCCGTTCTTCATGTACAGACTGCAGAGAAATGTACTTCCTCCCCACCAACTCCTCTGGATTTTCAATGCATACCATTTTCTCTATCCTGTTGCAGGCATTTTAGATCAAAGAGATATTGGTCATTTATCTCTTAATATATTCTCAGCTTTAGAATTGGTATGCTGTATATAAAGTGCTCTTTCAATTCAATACAGACAATGTCCTCAATAGAGAAACAGAAAAAGAAAATGAACAGTGAAATACTGCAATGACAACTTAAGGTGTGAAAATATTAATCTGCACTCATAAGAAAAATACAAATTATAACAAGATATTATTTTTAATCAATCCGATTGACAAAGATTTTTAAATAGCATGATACCTAATATCTGCAAGGATGTACATCAACAGGCACTCTCAAACA
Organism: Indri indri; assembly: GCA_004363605.1. Lineage (NCBI taxonomy): Eukaryota > Metazoa > Chordata > Mammalia > Primates > Indriidae > Indri > Indri indri. The sequence continues at coordinate 17,702 of RJWJ010030657.1, read as the reverse complement.
TTCCTGGAGGGAGTTTGCATTCATACCCTATGACCCATCAATTCCATTCACCTAGATTTTTTGTGTCTTCTTTACATCTTGTAGTTAAAATTGCATTGTAGAATTTTCCAGTATTAGCTGTCACTATGGGATCACTGTTGCTGTATTTAAGACATCAGAAAATATCTGTCAGTGAAGTGAGAACAGTTTATCAGCAAAGGCCATGCCATGGCCACTTTATGGGTGCAGATCCTGACAAAACAATTCTCAAGTTGCCAAGCAGGTTAAAGGCAGTCAAAACGACGGTGACAGTCATAACAGAAACACAGACTGCATTGCTTGCTGCAAAGATATGGGTGCTGTGAAGCAGAACTACTGATACTCGCCTTGGAAAACATGAAGTGCACTGCATAATACAACAAACTATTTCCATTATGTGGGAAAAAAGTGTTTTTTCCCCACATTATAGAATCTTAAGTTTCTTCACATCAATTTTTTTTTGGAGGGAGAGAGCGTATCATTATAAGCTAAAGGAGTTTTTTGTCCCCATCTTAGTAGTCAGTACAATGAAATGGGTTGAAACTAATTAATTTCCAGATTGTTAAGGGAAATGCCATATTGTTAAATGACCACTTCAGTGTCGCTGCTGCTGTCCGGAGAGCCAGCACGCAAGCACAGAGCGGCGCGCCACGAGTGAGATCGTGCGCATCCAGGCAGGCCAGTGTGGGAACCAGATTGGCACCAAGTTTTGGGAAGTGATCAGCGATGAACATGGTATCAACCCGGCCAGAGGCTACTTGGGTGAGTCGGGGCTACAACTGGAGAGAATCAACGTCTACTACAGTGAGTCATCTGTCTGAGAAATGTGTGCCCAGGGCCACCCTGGTGGACTTGGAGCCAGGCACCATGGACAGTGTGTGGTCCCAGGCCTTTTGGGCAGCTCTTCTGGCTTGACAATTTCATCTTCCACCAGACGGGCGCAAGGGACAACTGGGCAACCAGCACACTGAGGGCGCCGACCTGGCGGACTCCATCCTGGACGTGGTGCAGAAGGAGTGCGAGCACTGCGACTGCCTGCAGAGCTTCCAGCGGACCCAGTCGCTGGGCAGGGGCACGGGCTTGGGCATGGGCACCCAGCTTATCTGCAAAATCTGCGAAGAGTACCCTGACCACATCATGAACACCTTCGGCCTCATGCCCTCGCCCAAGGTCTTGGACACAGTGGTGGAGCCCTACAATGCCACCCTGTCCGTGCACCAGCTATTGGAGAACACGGATGAGACCTACTGCATAGACGAGGCGCTCTACCACAACTACTTCCACATGCTCAAGCTGACCACAGTGACCTACGGGCGGACATCAACCACCTGGTGTTGGCCACCATGAGCGGGGTCACCACCGCGCTGCGCTTCCAGGGCCAGCTCAACGCCGACCTGCGCAAGCCGGCCGTGAATATGTTGCCCTTCCCCCACCTGCACTTCTTCATGCCGGGCTTCGCGCCCCTGACCAGCTGCAGCAGCCAGCAGTACCGCACCCTCACGGTGCCTGAGCTCGCCCAGCAGATGTTCGATGCCAAGAACATGATGGCAGCCTGTGACCTGCGTCACAGCCGCTACTGGACTATGGCCACCATCTTAGGGGGCCCCACGTCCATGAAGGAGGTGGATGAGCAGATGCTGGCCATCCAGAACGAGAACAGCAGCTACTTCGTGGAGTGGATCCCCAACAACGTCAAGGTGGCCGTGTGCGACATTCCGCCCTGCGGCCTGAAGATGGCAGCCACCTTCATCCGCAACAGCACGGCCATCCAGGAACCTTCCAAACGCATCTCGGAGCAGTTCTTGGCCCTGTTCCACCGTAAGGCCTTTCTGCACTGGTTCATGGGCGAGGGCATGGACGAGATGGAGCTCACCGAGGCCAAGAGCAACATGAACGACCTGGTGTCCGACTACCAGTAGTACCAGGGAGCCACCATCCGTGGTGGGGAGGAAACTTTTGAGGGTGACAAAGAGGAGATCAATGAATAGAGGAACTTCCCTAGCTCAGATGCTAAAATACATATATTCGTTCTCTAACCCTGGTGCATCTTACCCTGATGGCCTCTGAATGGTGCACTGGTCTAAATGTGTGGGTATAGGCCCCTCACAAATGCAACAAAGGGGTATTAACAGTCGTCTGGAATAAAAAAAAATACTTTAAAATAGTAGGAGGAGTTCTAACTCATCAGAAGATCAGACTACACAGATTCTCTACTAGAGGACTTGAAAGAAATAACTAAGGGACCATTAAAGGCTGAAGAAATAAACCTCACCTTGCCTTATGTGTTCAATCATGGCTGAGAATTAGCAGGGAAGTTAGTCTTTTTTCATCCTTTGTGATGAAAACTAAAGCTGTGGAGTGTTGCCTTATTTGAATATGCAGTGCGGAACTTTGAAACAATCAATTCATAACAAAATACTAAACTTGTCAAAAAAATAAATGACCTCTTCATTCAAAGTGCGTGCTATTCTTCGCTATTCTATTTGCAAATAGGCTTGTGCATATCTTATGATTGTCCCCCAAGTATTTGATAGAACTAAGTCCTGAAGCCTTTTCCCATCTGTCTTTGTGTTCAGGATATAATCCTCAACACTTACGAAATACAGTAATTAAACCATTTGACATTTCTGTATCTCTGAGATTCTCTACAAGATTACTGTGATGATTAAGAAGGGAGAGATTAGTGTACAAAAGCACTTTGAATTTGTAGGCCATGATTCTCTCCCAGTTGAAGGTATCTACCTAATGCCCTCTTTCCCAAAGAGAGGAGAATATGTTGATTTTTATTGTTTATTGACTATAAGAAACAGAGATTACAGGAGTGAATGTACAATGCAAAAGGCTTAGCAGATATTTTTATTCTGGTTCCCAAGAAGCTTGATATCTGAGAACACGATTTAGTCTTAGAACATGAAAATTATACCCTTTATGTTTATCCAAGTTTCCTTTAAAAGGCAGGTGAAATTTTTATTTCCCTTCATGCCTCACAGGGATCAGACCAAAATGCAAACACAAAATGCATTGATTCTTATATCTATTAAGTGTATGATGGTTAATTACCCAATGTATATTTTACTTATTGTGGATCTTTTTCTCTTTTCTGTACCTTTTCCCCTTCATTTTCTTTTTCCCTATTACATTACTATTTTTTCATATGTCACTCTAAATAGTTCAATATAATGAATTTAGTGATATATCCTCAGAAACTGTGTTATTTGCCAATTTACTAATGTAAGACATCTTTTTGGCATGTTTTATCGACTTCCAGATTTTCAATTATTATAATATAAGATATGAGAAATTTAAAATTTATCTCTTTCATTTGAGAAATTCACCCTATTTGTCTTCATGGCTGAAAAAAATTTTTAGTTAACAGTACTTAGTTATAAATCTTTCCCATATCTTGTAGAAAATTCACAGACTCTCATCAGTCTATTTTATGAATGATCTATTTAGTATATCCTACTTGTTAAATCACTAATTCGAACATTTCTCCTTTTTCAAGGCAACTGTCCCTCATCTGTTCCCTTGTGTTGTGCGTGTAGACACTTCTACATGATAAAAGCAGCAGGTAAGCTTAGTATGTCCTTCTGGTTTGATCCTCATCTAATTCATGTTTCAAGACTGTAGAGGCCTGCACACTTAGAAATCCAAGTGTGTGCTTTACCTAGATGGTTATTTGTACGCTGTAAACCTGCACATACACCAAATAATTTAAATAATGGTTAACTAATTAATATTCCAAGTATTCATTCGAGTGAGTCAAGTTGTATCTCCTGAGGAGTTATTGATGTGGAAAGCCATGCCCCTGTAAGTACTGAGATGACTGATATTCCAAATAAAGTGGCAAAAGACCATGCCAGGATAGTGTGACATTTTGAAAAGTAGCATGTTGATCAATTGCAGCTCTTCTGGTGGCCTCAGGGTTAAAACTCCTACTGTAGGATCTAGTAGAGGTGATGTGATCCTTTCTGATCAAAAAGCAGAGGTGAAAAATTTACGGTGAAGAAAATTTGATCATTTTGACTTGAACAGAGATTCTATATAGGACAAGGCAATTAAATGTCTTTAAGGGCTCTAATTTTTAAAATGCTTTCGAGTTTTCTTCTCTTTGGTCTCAGCTTATATTGTGAGGCTGGGAGACAGAAGAGTATGATTTTAAGTCCTGACTCTGCCGTTTATTCTCTGTGTGACTTTGGGTAAGAATGCTAACTTCTCCATGCTTTCCAGCCTTCTTCATTCATGAAATTAGAAAGTGTGCTAAATGATCTCTAAGTAGCATTTGTCTTGAAATCTCCGATCGTATCTTGTATAAATGGTATACCCTCTGTTTTGGGGTTATTTGAAAATAGTACCCAATTGGATTTAAAACACAAAATAAACTAATGTGAACATTTGAAATTTTTCTAGGCTATTGCTGTCATTTTAATTGTGAGGCCCATTTCCTATTTATGCCTTACTCTTTGAGAAACCTAAGACTGGCTGTTGAATAGTTCTTCTAATTAGTATGAATGGTTGTAGCATTTAAAATCCTTGTCCTGCCTTTGATAAGATCAAAATTACAGTGAATAATATGCCTTGGTTGAACATTAGCATGCAAACCATGTAACTTGAAAAGATGTGTTTAGGAGCTGAGAATAAAGCAGAAGCCAGCACGTTCTGACAGCTGTGAGAAACACAAAAAATATTAATGGTGGCAGTTAGCGAGTCAGACAGAGAATAGCAATGCACAGGTGCATTTTCCCTAGTGCATATATTTCTTCTTTAGTATTCATGATAAATTCCCAATACCTTCATCTTTACACAGGAATTAGAAAACAGTTCAGACTTATTAGTTTGGCTGAGTAATAGACTAGGACAGCTAAAAGAACAATGCATAAAGGGGTATATATAGTTGTAATAAAGTAGTCTTCTATGATAATACTTTAAATATCACTGCAATGCCATTTTTCTTTTCTAATAAAGTCATCATTATAAGAGTTTTATGATTTCTTAATTTTATTCTTAACTTCTTACCTGAGTGGAGTGAAAAATTATATTAATTGCAATCTATTCTACTTGCCTTATCGACACTATCTTTCAATGTAAGTTTCTAATATCTGTTTCTCAACATTTTGACTTTAAAGGTTAAGGTGTCACTTATGGTTTATGGTAATTACGTGCAAAACACTTTTAGGTCAATATAGAAACCCATCGCTTCAGAGTAGCAAAATGTGTAGAAATAGAAAGTGAGTTTTCACTTCAATATGTTTGAGCACATGATCACATGGAATCCCTCTGCACACTCCTCAAAAACCCCAAACAAACCAGAAATAGATATCCTGAGTGCTCTGTTGGCAGAGTTATCAGGAGTTACGAGACAATGTGCACAAGTTGGGTTCTAGTGATAATGTGTGTCTCTAAAGTTCACTGTCAATGAACCATGTGAAACATTTGGGGCTTGAGTGTCTATACAGATTTCCTCTTTATCCTCAAACTTTCACAACTCAACTACTGGAAGAAAAATGATGTAAATGGTGTCACACATGAATAGTAGAATTCAGTCAAACCATTGAAGGAAATTTTCTTTTCTTTCTCTATAAAATCCAGAAAGAAAACTTATAAGTGAGTTTCCCTACATTTATATTTTAGAGAAAAATGTCAGTCCTCAAATCACATTTTATAATTGTAACCAAATGTCTTAGAATATGTCTTAAAAGTACCTATTTAGAGTTTGTATTAATATGTAAATGAGTTCTAAGTTTTAAATGTGGCTGAACTTTAATTTTTAATTCTGTCTCTTGAAGACTATTAAATGCTATTCATAAGATCTCAGCTTCAGCATCGTAATTCTAACCAAGTATGATATCAGCCAGATGGCTGATATTGGTTGGTTATAATGGCATCATATAATAAATACCTTTGGAGTTTATCATGTTGGGATTGGCATATCTTATAACTTTGAAGAAAAGAACATATCTTACTTGAAGACACATTTTTCCTTGTTTCTTCTTTGAAGCTATCTCTGACCTTCTCACCCCTGCCCCACATATCTCTTTCTCTAACTATTAATATTACCTTCCTGAAGTTCTTCTGAAATCTTCCCTTGCTTGTTTATGATGTAGTGATGCCGGGTGATACAACTTCATCGGTTTCCTAATTGCCAGATGTATCAAGTGAGACTTGAGATTGGTTGAGATCAGTAATGATTTCAGACACAAACACACACATACACACACATTCTCTCTCTCTCTCACACACACACAGACATGATTTTAAAAATAACAAAATTGCTCCTAATATGTTTTAATTGATTTTGGGTATCAAGTTTCAAATGAGATCATGTTGTTTTTATACAGCAAACCATAGATTGGCAATCCATATTGCTAAGCTTTGAACTCTATTCTTAGAAAAACAGATATTAATTAATTGACTAAAGATTTTTCTTAGGTGTGACCATTTTGATCCGGTTATGCTTTTTCAAATCTGAAACTCTTTCTTTTGGTTGTTCCTGATTTCCATTATCACCTTATCTTCATTGCATAGTTTTTCTTTTCAATTCTGCCAGAGTGGAGCTCAATGTAACAAGATTCATTACTTTTATGATTTAAAACCACTTATGAATGAGCTCACACTTTTCCTTGCCTTCTTTCTGAATAATGAAACTTTCAGAAATTTTAGCACAGGTTTATAAAGAAGTTTTTCACTGGATGGATTTGTCTGAGACTTTGAATAGTGCGTGTAACATTATAAGATATTTATATGTGATGTGGAGAATGTATGCCTGTTCTTCTGTATTTTGAAATTATTTTTACAATCAAAACTGGTTCTGCAACCTCACTAATCCCATGGTAATATATTGTTAAGACAGAATAAACAAATCAGTAGGTCGTACTGAAGACTTTTCATTTAAGACATATGATATGAGCTCAAACACTAGTTATTGGGGCTGCTGTAGCCACAAAGGTCCCTTTGATAGCACAGCAGGTGATTGATTTCCAGGGTTGTTCAGGAGCTATCAGAATAAAATTTTTGTTTCTGCTTTGATTTCACCATAGCTGGATCTCATATCCTCATTAGCCCTTTATCTGGACAAATAAAATCAGTTCCATTCCTTAGTACCAAATTATCTCCCAGAACATAACAACCTTCACTTTTTTGATAGGACATGGAATTCATAGCTATGAGCCTGACTAAAGGAAGTGGCCCCTACAATTTCTTACCCTGAAATGCTGTAAATATTTCATTAAAAATGATCAGACCCAAAAGGTGTGTGTTTTGTAGAGTCTTCAGACACTTACCTTTGCTTTCTCATTCCTAAAATGCAAGCCAAGTCCACTCTACTAGCTGGTCTTACAATATTTTGGAGATTAGATTAAAGGTAAGAGCAAAATGGAAGGCAGTTTATAGAGAGTCTTTGTAAAATTGTGTGTCTACGGGGAGAGAAAGTTGTGTAGGAGAGAGAAAACTATAGGCTTATGAATGTGAAGTATATCTATAATGGCAAATGCTATAATGAGATATCACTATACACCTATTAGAACAGCTAAAATAAAAAAATAGTGATAATACCAAATGTTGGTGATAATGTGGAGAAACTGGATCTCTCATATATTGCTGGTGAGGATGTAAAATGGTACAGCCATTCTGGAAAAGAATATGATATTTCTTATAAAGCTAAACATGCACTTATAATATGATTCAATTGTTGCACTTTTGGGCATGTATCCCAGGGAAATTAAAACATATGTTTACACAAAAACATATAGATGAATTTTCATGGCAGTTTTATTTATAAGAGCAAAAACTGGAAACAACTCAAATGTTCTTCAATGGTTGAAAGGTTAAATGAATTCCAGCTCATCCATACAATAGAATGATAGAGGCAGGGAGACTTTTGGTGTACATCTTTGAAACAGAAACAAACTGGGGTACTTTTTTTTCCTTTTATTTTAAAATAACAAAAAAGGAGTTATAAAACTTGTACAGAAATTCCCTTTTCCTTTAACCTAATTTCCTCCAATAGTGACATCTTATAAAACTGCAGTACAATATCAAAACCAGGAGATTGACACTGGTAAAATGTTGTAGCTATACTACTAACTAGATTACAGAATTTATTCTATTTTTACCATTTTTTTCATACATATGTTTGTGTGTGTTTTTATGTGTGTATGTATGTATGTATAATTCTATGCAATTTTATCAGCAATAAAAGGAACAAACTATTAAAATATGTAACAATCTGGATGGATCTCGAGAGTATTATTTTTAGTGAAAAAGGTCAATCTGAAAAGGTTAAATACTATATGATTTCAATTTATATAACTATAGAGATGGAGAACAGAGCAGTGGTTTCCAGAGAACAGAATCACGGAAGGTGTGGGGTGGGTGGGTAGTGCGAATGTAAATGGAGAGCACAAAGGAGTTCCTTTGTGGTGGTGGAGCAGATCTGTGTCTTGATTGTGGTAGTGGTTTCATGAATCTATGGGGTAAAATTGCAAGGGACTCTATGTAAAAGTTTTATAACTCTCTTTTTTGTTATTTTAAAATAAAATGTAAAAAAAGAAAACACCCCAGTTTGTTTCTGTTTCAAAGATGTACATCAAAAGTCTCCCTGCCTCTATAATGCAAATATTTAGCATGTCTTTGGTCATCTACAATGTATTTTGTACTCTTTTGGAAGATTATAGTCATTTGTAATTATGTGAGAAAAAGACTGTGGCTTACAGTGCCAAATCAAGATGTCAAAAGGGTGTTGAACTGAAACATAGGCTAAGCACCACACGGAGGAGATGGCAAATGGCTCTCTTCATTGCACTCTATATAGCTGGCTCTCATATCTGCACTGTATTTGATCAGTGGACAAAAGAGTAGGTACATGTACTCTCTTGGTTTAAGGATGGAACCTAAGACACAGAATATTACATTTCTTGTGTTTAGAACGATGATGGTCTGTGCATAAAAAAAGAACAATAGCCTCAATGGCAATCCATATTGTAGGGGAAGGAAACATGCAGGAAAATACTGTAAGATTAAAGCTAGCTGAGAGAAATGAACAGGTCTTTAATGTCAGTTGTGAGACGTAGTTTATCTTAGGGAAAAAAAGGGATTATCCTGAAAGCAGAAGGATGAAATAGCAAGGTAAACATAGGCACATTGAGATGGACATGAACTATAAGTAGAGGCCTAACAACAAAATGAACTAGGATTCAGTGCTTCCATTCCCTGTTGTGTAGAAACCACCTTAACAAGCTGGAAGCCCATCGGATAAGATATGGGATTCAATCAACAATGGTTTCCCAATTATTTTGGCTCTGAGTATATCTCTAGTGTTTTCAAATTGCTAAGAATCCAGTAATCCCTCCAGAGGCTGCACACCTGAATACCCCTACCCTGTTTCTTTGTGTCTGGGCAATCATGTGTTCCATCGAGTAAGACAGGTATTGGTTAAGTATGATGAGCTATGGCTAATTTCTTTTTTACAAGTAAATAAATAATTTTGTGGCTCATTAGGCTGATCATTTCTCTGATTTGTTTGACCTTTGCTGTGCTTTTTTATCGGCTGGTTTTCTCAGACCTCATTTTCCCCTGCAAAGCTCCAGTAATCAAACGAATTTCTGGACCCGTCAATCTGATGTCCTGACCTGTTAAAATGGGATTCATCAGAAGAATTTCATTATGCTTTTGTTAGAACAGTTGTCAGAAATTTTTCATTCCTGCTCTCTAGTACCACTGAGTGACAGGTGACTGATATACACATGAAGGAAGTGAAATATTTATTAAGAGTTTTAAGTTGAGATGCCAGATGAGTCTAAAGCTTCCTACACATAGTATCCTTTGCAAAAAAGATTTTTCGGTAACCAATTGTGGATAATCAAACTTAGAATCTTCTCCTTTTGAAAGATTAACCTAGGTAGGAGAGTATTGTTAGTTTAAACACCAAGTGTGTGTTTGGGAAGTAGCAAACCCCTAGGGAAGATTTAAGTTTAAAGTGGAAAAGAGTATTTGCAAAGAGGATATTAGTGTCATTGCCATTCACCTTATGAATAATCATTCACTGAAGCAATTAACTTGCAAAATAGAATTATGGGGCTGAACCAGAGAAAAGGGAACATCCTTATTGAACCAGATACAAATAGTTCTCAGCTTGTTTTTTCCAAGGTTGAAAATAGTGACCAATATGGCCTTAATGTTCCTCTCAGCTTGACTGAACTGTAGACAGGGTTCTTCTTGACTATAGGCCCAGACTTCCCTTTCCTTACAGCATTTACTTAGAAAACTTATAATTGTAAATTCTTTCTCTGCCCCCTTTGAAATGTAAATGTTCTACAACTCAGGAATATTTTCTCAAGGACTGGGAAGCTATCCCTATGAAATGTAACCATCAGGAAAGCTAGAATCCCTGTCTCCTGTTTCTGTGGAAGGGTAGGAGCCCAACTTCAGTAAGCTACAATTAGCAAACACAGATCTCCACTGATGTCCCTCAGGACTTTTCCACTAGCTCACTCCAGAATTTAAAAATCCTCACTGGAGACTCTAAAAGTGAGATGGTGCGGGCGGGGTGAGGGATGAAAAATTACCTATTGGGTGCAATGTACACTATTCGGTTGATGGGTACACTAAAAGCCCAGGCTTCACTGCTATACAATATGTCCATGTAACAAAACTGCAATTGTATCCCCTAAATAGATAGAAATAATAAAAAAATAAAAATCCTGCCTTCTGTTTCAGTGGAGTTGAGTTCAATTTTTCTCCCCTGTTGCATTCATCTTGAATAAAGTCTTGCTTGACTGTTTAGCTGATGCAGTGCAATTTTCCTTTTACAATAGATCCCAGATAATTTCTTTGACTTTATTTTTAACCTCTACAAGTCTGGATAGATTTAAAAAATGGAAAGTTTGTGCATTTGGTTTACCTAGTTTTGACTCTGTGTCACATGTATTAGATTGCTTTTAAAAGCCATAAGTGCCATTTAGGGACTAAGTCCCCTACTCCTCACCCCCACACACTTTTTAAAGAAAATATATTAATATAATGCCAGGGTCAACCCTAGGCAAAATTATGTAGCATACTCCTTTCCTATCAGCACAACCCTCTCCGGTTTCCAGATGTCAATTAAATCCCTGGGGGTGAAATGTCCTCCTTGCAAAGCAATAAATCCAGTAGGGGCAGCTTCTGTTCTGTCCTGGACTTGATCCCCTTCCCTCCTCCCCTTGCCTTTGATATTTGCTTGTATATCTCATCACTGATTTGGTTTTGCCTTAAGAATGGCCTTATGCCTTTTGCAGAGAACATTTGCCACTGATTTCACTGACTCTTACTTCAGAGACACAGCCTAATGCCCACAAAACTTTAAGATATTGATCTGGTCTGTCCTCCAGAGTGAGTAAGTGTTTAGTTTCATTGTCTCAGAGAGCAGTAGTGGCTGCTCATTTCAGGGACCCAGGGTCTCTGGGTGATAACCCCTTTTTTGATAGGGTTGATATTTGGGAATCAAGTTCAACATGCCTTTAAGTTATATAATGTAGGAAGCGACATCCTCATTAAATTGGGCCAGGGTACATACAGCCCTCAGTCACAGGGTCAGGAGACACAGTGTCTCAGGTAAAGGCAATGGCTTTAAACCATCCTAAAAGGTGCCTGATAAAGTGTATTCTTAATAATCACCTTGGTTATAAAGTGCTGTACCCTGCAGTCAGATTAGACCGGCCTGAGTCTTCTTAATTCCTGTTTCCTCTGCATTTGCCTCTGCCATTTACTGCCCTTGGCTGTCGTATCCTGACTCTTCCCTGGACACATGAAGGCTTCGGTTCTGATACCTAGATAACGATGTGGCTTTACACTCAATTCCACCCTTGCCTCCTAAATTGAGCTTGACATTTGCAGAAGCTTTTGCAGAAATGACCCTTACTATGCCTATTATTTTGGCCTTACTTACTTACCATCACTTGCCCTACAAAACCCTGGGGTTTAGTCATTTTGGAAGACAATAATTTTTATTAAATTATGAAGATTTTAAAGATGAAGCCCAGAATGAAGCCAGAAAAAGACACCTTTCAATATTACTAAATGACATCGACATGTCAACTGATGCTAACTGGCAAATAAGCCCACATGCAGTACATGTAACATGATATCCCAGACTTTACCAGTGTTTGACCTTGAAATATGGTTACATTTACTTTTAATGACCAAATTATGGTAGTTAGAACACTTATTGACAAGTTGCCCCAAATTAGCTCCTTCCTAATGCCCACTAGCTATTTCTATGAGATCCTGAGACACTCACAATCCAGTTTGCTATTTGGCGAGGGCTTCCCACTGGCAGTGCCTGTTATCAGAATGCTGATACCTATTCAAGGGTGGTGTCTCGAAGTGTTTCTGGTCCTTGGCATGTCAGAGAATCCCTGGGTGTTCTGTGGAGGTGGGAAGTCTAGCTTCTGTTCTGCTGACTGTCACACTTTTTTGCCAGGGCCTAGAAACTCTCTCTTGAACAGTTCCCGATGTGAGCCCCTTGGCTATGATCTTAACAAATGTCATATGAAAAAAAGTCTCCACCTGTTTCTAGTGGTCTTCATTCTTTCCTCCTTCCCAAATCCCTCTGCCCCTAAACTAGCAAATGATCCTTTGCACCCCCACTGAAAAATAAAGCTCTTGGTGAAACATAATCAAAGAAAATAGATCCAGGAGGGATACGGAGTATGGGAGAAGAAAGCTGGGATATTGTTGGCTTTAACAGCATCTGGCTCCTACTCATTGAGGCAAAAATGCCCTGATAAGCTCACAAAAGGGACTTGGTAAAATGTGAACCTTCACTTGCATTAAGGACCTTTTCTCCCTTTATTTTCAATTCTCCTTGGTTGTCTTGTTTCTTTAGAGCTGACCTCTGCCAGGAGAGAGGCTAAAAGCCACCATGCAGAAACTCTAGAAGAGGTGAGTGTCAGAGAAATGGATTTACCAGGTCTCTGGATCTCTGAAGCTGAGGGCACAGTGCACCTCAGAGATCAGGCTATTAGTGGATGTTACTGGTGTACTTCTGCTGCTACCCCTGACCCTAAAGGGAGAGGAGCCAGTCAGTTGGGAAAAAGGTAAGAACAAGAAATTAAAGGGGAGAAAACAAGTAGGAACAGAGGAGTCTGAATTATCTGCCTGAAGCAGGGGCCTCTCAAAACACAATGAGCATTTTTAATGTAGGGAATCTGAATTGACATGATTTGAATCAGGTTCCTTTTTTTTTTTTCTGTCCTGCTTAGAAAAAGCAATTTCGAGGGAAGCTGCTTTGAATCCTGTCCTCACAGGGGTTGGATGAGCACACAGATCATCTGGGAACTCCAAACTGGGTGATCACATTTCTTGAGTCTGGAAGTAACAGGATTTGGACAGTCTACTAATAATTGAAGATAATTTGGTAAACCATTATTCTTCCCAACATTTCACAAGGTTATTATGACCTATAAAGTCCTGCAGCTAAAAAAAAAAATCGTGCTGTATTTCAGAGAAGTTTAACTTGAAATCGTTTCTGTTTCATTAATTGAAAATTCCCATTTTATACATTATAGTTGCAATTGCATCCTCATTGCTAAAAGATACTCAGGGCACCTATCACTTTGAAAATTGTCAAAAATCCTGCAAACAAAAGTGTAGCAATTCCAAAGTTAATACGTAAATGACTTCCAACATAAAACAAAATTTGTCGTAACCATAAAAAGTTCTTTTATACTAAAAAATTAAGTAGTAATTATGATAGAAACAATTTGTAAAATGCATTGTAAGCAAAATTTATTAATGTTGGTAGCAATGATAATACCCAATTACATATACAGTATTGTTTGTATTTTAGAACTTGTGACAAATGAAAATGGTTTTCCTAGATGAGAAAGTAAATTATGTTTTATGGCTAACAAGACTGAAACTCATCTTGACTCTGATGAATAAACAAATCAATTTGGTTTGTTTATTTACAATTGTAGTACAATTATTTAATTGTAATTACCGATTATCTTTTTCCTTTGTAGGGGTGAGGGGAAACTTGTCCTTCCCCTCCCCGCCCCCCAAAGTTCACTGAAAGATCAACTCACAATTAAGAAAAGGTTTATTTACCATGCGCTTGGGGAGAATCACATAGTGATCATCCAATATCCCAGTGAAGTTCAGATATTTTTGTACATGTCTTTTAGAGGGGAGGGGGGAAAATGAGGAGTATAGGTAGATAAGGGGTTGCTAGTGAGGGTGAATGGATGGGGAAACAGATTGACTTGTAAATTAACCTGAGAGACAGGTATTATGTTTTAAACGATTTGGGTTAGGTCTGCTTGAATTCTTGATCTTCTTTCCAGTAATATTAATACATTGAAACAGCAGGGAGAGGAAGGGATGTCAGTTGCCTCCTTTGATTTTTTGATCAGGTCAGTCCTGTTTATGCAGATAGAAGGAAAGCCCCCTCCAATGCTTTGGTGATCTCAAGGGGCCTGCAATTCAAAACATTCTTTATACCAAGGAGTCATATTTTGGGGTGAAATTTCCTGAGCTCCTTCACCTTCTACCAATATCTAAATTATTTTACTATAAAACTCATGAAGGAATTTTAGGAAAGGGTTGGAAAGTCATGGCTAGGACTTTCAATACTATGCTGAATAGAAAGGCATACATTTACATATTGTGTAGGAGATAATACATTATACTGATTTATATCAAAGATTTTTATAGACCTCAAACCTGCTTTTGAAACCTGGCTCCCCTATTTACTAACTAAATGACACAGGTGATTTTTTTTTCACATTTTTGAGTCTCTAAGTTTTCTTATTTGTAAATAAAATTTACTTCAACGGACTTTTAAAGTTTTTTTATTTCAAAAAATTTAGTTGGTACAAGTGTTTTTTAATTATGTAGATAAATTGTATCATGCTGAAGTCAGGACTTTCAGTGTACCCATCACAAGAATAGTGTCCATGGTACTTGATAGGTAGATTTTTATCCTCAACTCCCTGCCACCCTTCCCCCTTCTTAGTTTCCAACATCCATTACTGCTCATTATGACCATATATATCCTTCATTTAGCTCCCGCTTACAAGTGATAACTTGTGGTATCTGTTTTTTCATTCCTAAGATACTTTACCTAGAATAATGGTCTCCAGTCTCAACCAAGGTGCCGCAAAAGACATTATTTCATTCCTTTTTATGGCTGAATAGTACTCCATGGTGTGTGTACTACTCATTTCATTTTCTTTATCCACTCCGTGGTTGATGGACACTACTTAGGTTGATTCGATATGTGCTGTGGTGAACATTTGGATGCAGGTATCTTTTTTATAAAATGATTTCATTCGGGTACATCCCCAGTAGTGGGATTGCTGGATTGAATGGTAGATCTACTTTTAGTGCTCTTTGAGAAATTTCCATACTGTTTTCCCCAGCAGTTATACAAGTTTATATTCCCACCAACAGTGTATAAGTATTCCCTTTTCACCACAAATGTGCCAACATCTATTGCTTTTCGACCCTTTTTTGATGGGATTATTTGTTTTTTTCTTGCTGATTTGTTTGAGTTCTTTGTAGATTCTGAACATTAGCCCTTCGTTGGATGTATAGCTTGTGAATATTTTCTCCCATTCTGTAGGTTGTCTATTTACTCTGCTGATCATTTTCTTTGCTGTGCAGAAACTTTTTAGTTTAATTAAGTCCCAATTATTTATTTTTGTTGTTGCTATATTTGCTTTTTGGGTCTTGGTCATGAATTCTTTGCCTAGACCAATGTCTAGAAGAGTTTTCCTAGGTTTTCTTCTAAAATTTTTATGGTTTCAGGTCTTACATTTAAGCCTTTAATCCTTCTTGAATTAATTTTTGTATATGGTGAGAGATAGGTATCCAGTTTCAGTCTTCTGCATGTTGCTATCTAATTTTCCCAGCAGCATTTATTGAATAGGACATCGTTTCCCCAGTGTATGTTTCTGTCTGATTTTTCAAAAATCAGTTGATCATAGCTATATGGTTTTATTTTGGGGTTCTTTATTCTGTTCTATTGGTCTATGTGCCTACCTTTATGCCAGTACCATTCTGTTTTGGTTACTATAGTCTTGTGATATAAAGTCAGGTAATGTGATGCCTTTAGATGTTTTCTCTCTCTCTCTCTCTTTTAATTTCAATAGATTTAGGGGGTACACGTGTTTTTTGTTACATGGATGAATTGTGGAGTGCTGAAGTCAGGTAATTCAGTGTACTCATGACCAGAGTAGTGTACACATTGTACTCAATAGATTTTTATCCCTTACTCCCCTAACTCCCCCCGCCGTCTTAATTTTCAATGTCCATTACATGGCTTTATGACCATATATATCCTTTGTTTAGCTCCTACTCATTAGTGAGAACACATAGTATTTGTTTTTCCGTTCCTGAGATACTTCATTTAGGATAGTGGTCTCCACTTCGATCCAAGTTGCTGTAAAAGACATTACTTCATTCCTTTTTATGGCTGAGTAACACTCCATGGCATATACATACTACATTTTCTTTATTTACTTATCAGTTGATGGGCACTTAGGTTGATTCTATATTTTTACAATTGTGAGTTGTGCTGCAATAAGCATTTAAGTGCAAGTGTCTTTTTGATAAAATGACTTCTTTTCCTATGGTTAGATACCCAGTAGTAGGATTGCTGGATCGAATGGTAGTTCGACTTTTTGTTCTTTGAGGAATCTCCATACTGTTTTCCATAGAGGTTGTACTAATTCACATTCCCACCAACATTGTCCTTTCTGTTTAGGATGGTTTTGACTTGTGGGCAGGCTTTATAGTAAGTGTGTGCTCTTACACAAGGAACCATAGATAAACTAAAAATCTTAGAGGCATTCCTGAAACTGTGGTTAATCAGAAGTCAATATGTCAGATTGACATTCAAGTTGAAGTTCTTTTAGCTTCCACACTGAATAAAACAATAAATGGATGCAAGGACAAATGAACAAAGAAAAGCCACAGGAAATATAACAACATTACATAATGATTCAATTTTTTTCCTAGGGATTCTTTCTTTGTTCTTCCCTTCACCCCAGATTTATTGAGATATAATTGACAAATTCAAGATGTACAATGTGATGTTTTCAAATACATATACATTGTGAAATGATTATCAGTGTATCCATTAGTGGATATATCCAATTAGTGTATCCATCACTTCACATAATCATCTTTTTTTTTGGTGAGAATACTTAAGATTTGCTCTCTTAGCAAATTTCCAGTATACAATATTATTAACTACAGTCACTGTGCTGTACGTTAAGTCTCTAGAACTTATTATTCTTATAACTGCAAGTTTGTATTCTTTTTTTTTTTTTATTGTTTGTTGTTTATAGGGGTACAGGTGTTTAGGTTACGTATGATACCCTTGCCCCCCCTTCACCCCAAGTCCCAGTCCCAAGCGTGTCCATCTCTCGGAGGGTGCGCATTGCACCCTTTGTGTATGCATATATCCGTCCCCTCCTCCCCCTCGCCCCTCCCCATTCCCCCTCCTTCCCTACCCGACATCCAATAGATGTTATTCTTATATGTACACTTATGTGTTGTTCAGTTACTACCAATTTGATGGTGAGTACATGTGGTGCTTGTTTTTCCATTCTTGTGATACTTCGCTTAGTAGAATGCGTTCCAACCCTATCCAGGAGTATACAAGAGGTGCTATATCACCATTGTTTCTTAAAGCTGAATAGTAC
>RJWJ010030656.1:0-19752 GCA_004363605.1 Indri indri | reverse complement strand
CAGAAATATTTTGGAGTTATGAAGAAGAAAAAGGAGGCATTCACAAACACAAGCTAAAAGAAAGATCAGATGAAAAAGAATGCTGGATTTATATGACTTATAATATATTCGTTCTCAATTTTTCTCCCTCTCAAGAATTATACGTACCCTCTTCTTAGACAATCAAACCACGAATCCAGGATTACCTGTTAATCATTCTGCTTTCCTCAAATCCTAAATCTAATCCATCAACAAGTACTTCTATATCTCCCCTTAAATTTATACTCTCTTCATCTTTTCTAACACTGAATCCACATTGGTAAAGACATATCTGACTTAAAGATTGACATTTATATCCCATTTTATTCAGATTCAAAAATTCTCAGTTACCTATAAAACTCTGTTGAACAAATTTTCACCTTCAACATGCCCCTACAAATAAGATAGAAAGAGTTATACAGGTCAAAACCCAGTTAATGAAAGCTTTCTATAGATTTCCTGATAGAAGAAAAAGATAAAATAAAACATGATTTTTGCACCAATCAGTTGTAGCACTTGAGAAGTTAGAAAATAATTAATTCCAGATTGGATGATTAAACTCAGTGTTAGAAAATCAGTAGGTATTTAATAGACAGTTCCTAAATGAATACGTGCAGTTTCTGGGGAGGGGGGATTGTGGGGTTCAGAATATCTTAGGCACAGGGAATTGCATGCTTATTTTCTGAAACGAGCTCTGAACAACACAAAGCTTTCTGGACTATGCATATTACATGTTCGGATTTTATCCTGGAGACATTTGGAAGCCATCACAGGTTTCTCTTATCAAAGATATTCTCAGTTTTGCACTACAAAAATTCATTTTCTCCCAATATGATGGCTAATTCTCTGGTAGACTGGAGGGAAGGGGAGTAGGTGAGGCATTGGTTAGCAGCGAATTGATGAAGGCTTAAGCTAAGTACTAGCAAGTGGGAATATAAACACAAGGGGTAAAATAAAATCAAGGAAATGGAATTTGCAGGGTTTGTAAATCTGGATGTGTCATTGGGGATGATTCTCAAATTTACGGCCTCTGAGACTTGTGAAAATGATGGCAAATTTCACTAAGAAGAAAATGTAAGACCAGAGGGTGATTATAGACATCCTTAACAGTAACTACGTAAGAGGAAGAAAGTAAGTGTTCATTGCCAACACCAGTATCATGTGAAACCACTTTCAAAATCAAGATTAAAAATTCTCATAAACAGTAGTGTTGTTGTATTTATTTGTGGGTACTTAGTCTGAATTATATTCTGTATAGAAAGTATAATATACACCACTCACAATTCTAGAGACATAATACATGCCAGACACAATATCGAGTACTTTATATGTATTATCATGTATAAACCTTGAAATGATCCTATAAAGTAGGTTTTAACATAATTTCCATTTTTATATAAGGAACTATAATTTCAGAATGATTAAATAATTTATCCAGCTGGTTATAGAATAAGTCAGTATTAAACCCAGAGCTACCTAAGGTCTGTACTTCACCTGAATCAATAAGGATACTTTTTGGAAACAGATGTTGTAATGAGTCTTTTAATTGTGGAGGTTTCTGAAGACATTGATAAAAAGGAGTGTTGGAAGGATTAGGGAGAATTAACAAGGGTTGTTTGTGAAAGATCCCAGAGTCAGCGGAAACAAGGAAAAAAGGAAAGGGATGGTCGGAACTCAGATAAAAAGGAGCGTTTAAACCTGCTGTAATGGTAGGAGAATTTTATAAAGGATCTGTGGCCCCCAGTGGAGGAACACAGAACTTGAAGCCTATAACCACACAGGGAAAGAGCCAGGTAAATACAATATTTGTTTTGAAAATGGGAATTGTTCTAAGTAATTGATGTATTAGGGAACATTCGTCTGTAAGAGAGATGCCATATTTGCTTTACTTGAGAATTTATTCTCAAGAGATACCAGGAGAACTCAGAAGACCTAGCTGAACAGAGCAGCACAGGGACACGCAAACCCATACATACATCTCAAGTGTCTATGAGATATTTCAGTTCGCCGTGTATGATATGAGTCATGCCATCTACCTCTGGTGACCTCTCGTGTTACAGCTTTCTTTCTCATTTCAGATGATTCTCCTGCCCCCACTTCAAATAACCACCAATCTGCAATTCCTCCATGCCTACTTTCACAAGCAAACTTGAGGTCTTTTCCAGAGAAAGTGCTATATTTATTAAGGTAGTATGCATTTCTTAACTATTTAACATGTGTAAAGGTGTTACTCTGTCAGCCAAGCTAAAGTGCAGCGGTACGATCACAGCTCACTGCAACTTCCAATTCTTGGGCTCAAGCAATTCTCCTGTCTTGGCCTCCTAAGTAGCTGAAACTACAGGTGCATGTGATCATACCCAGCTAATTTTTTTTTATTATTATTGTTTTTTGGTATAGACAGGGCCTTGCTATGTTGCCCAGGCTGGTATCCAACTCCTGGCCACAGGAGTTTCTCCTGTCCCTGTCTTTTTTTTTTCCCCCATGTATGTTACTATGAAGTTTTTGAGCTATGTCCCCAGATCCATTTTTTCTACTAGTACTATGCTATTTATTGCATCATTTTTCATACAGCAATGGAAATTAGGAATGTATATATGACATTTTAGCAGAAATGACTGCAAATCCGTTCTCCACACCTAACTTTAACCCACAGAACAAATAATCCAATCAATACAGTCCACAAAGTTTAGTTGTCTGGAGTACAAACACTAAAAGAGTGAAAAGAATGGAAAGCGGATCTGGAGAAGCAAACAGAAAATATCCACCACATAACCACTATACTGTGCTGTGCTTTTCATATGAAAAATAAACATATTCTTGAAGATTTTTGTTGAGAATATAAAAAATTATTAAAATCACATAAAGAGAATACAAATATATTAGAAATACAGGTTTAAGGAGGCTCCACAATGTAAACACACAAATTACATATCTAGAAGATGTAGTAGTTAGTTATGAGCCCAGAACAATAAAATAAGGCATATGAAAGATTGAAAGCATTAAAATAATAAAAATATTCTTAAAGTTAAAGATAAACTAGAGTATAAAATTTAAAATTCTTCTTCATTCTTCAGGGAAAATATCTTTAAAATAATTGTATAAATGTGTATGAAAAACATAAAGTTATTATACAAAAGAATAAGTCACATACATTAGCTAAAAATAAAGTTGTTACACTGTTTCTCCTGCATATTACTGTTAGAACACAATGTCAAAGTTTTCGGGAAAAATAGTGCAACCAAAGAGCTGTATACCAAATAAAGACATTGTTCATGGGCAGTGGTAACAGAGTGATACTCTTAGATATCAAGGCATTCATATTCTTCATGACTAGCATATTCTACTTTAAAATAATACTCAGAAAAATATTGCATATGAATGAGAGATGAACTAATATAGAAGTCCTAAAGACATTGAGTATTTCTAAAATATAGAATTAAGTGTACTAGCACAATTTTTCCAACCCGCTGTTGTATCTCCATCTCACACCATCACTTATGTGACACCAAAATAAGCCCAAATGCATCAGCATAATGAAAATGAAAATAAAATATGAAAACTAACACCAAATATGAAATAAGAAGATGAAAATAAGATAATTTTATCATCTAAATTCTACAAAGAAAGGAATTTATGATAGTGTTAATTTGACTAGATTGGAGAAAATATATGTACAAAAAGCTGCCACAAATTGATGGGATGTTAAATACACAAACAAAAACATAAAACTTTTTGAGAAATCATTAAAGAATTATAGATAGTAATTACATAAAAATCCCCAATAGATCTCAGCTCTGGTGGTTTTAAAAACATGTCTACAAATTCTTTGACACTTTCCCATTAAAAGATGAAATCTCATTTTTTAATATGAAAAAGCTTTCATGACAAGCTTCTAAAAAATAGAATATGATGAGGTTGACCCATTATATCAAGGCTAGGTTATAAAATGTTATAAAGGCTGCACATAGTCCTCTGTTTCTTGGGATGTTTACACACCATGGGCTCTATTTACTATGTTGTAAGAAAGTCCAGGATATATGAGGAAGTCATGTATAAAGGTTCTAGCTGATATCCCTATCTGAGGTTCCAATGATAGCCAGCATGGACTCCTAATATATGCAACTGAGCGACCATTGAGACAATTCTAACTCTTAGTTTTTGAGCCAACCTAGCTGATGCCAAATGGAGTAGAGATGAGCTGTCACCACTGAGCCTTGTTCAAATTGTAGATCCATTAAAAAGAGAAAAGATATTTTTTATTGTTTAAGCCAGTAAGACTTGAGTAGCTTATTAGGAGGTGCTAGATAAAGGGAACACTCACATAATTATAAAAGGGAAGAACAAAAAACAAGTAGATAATGTTGGCAATTTAAGAGATTTATAGCAGTCATTTTTTGAGTATAAATCACATGTATTTATAATAAACCACTGTTCAAGGAGGCCCTAGAGTAAGGGAAGTCATATCTAACAATTTTGGAAGCATTGGATCATCCCCCAAACAAGTAAGCATTACCATAATCTAACGATGAATTGTTCTGGGATGGAAGCCAAAAACTACCCACACCACGTGCTAGGAAACAAGACCAAGTAAAATGGAAAATTTTGATGGCAATGTGCCACTATCATAGGATCTTCATTAGAAAGAAACTCTTCCTATAGGGTGTTGGGTGAGTCCTGTATGAAAATAGAATTTTTTAGGCCATTCATCACATATATACACACATACACATACACATATGTGTGTGTACATATATATAAATATATAGTGTTACTCTAAGAATATATTAAAATTACACATCATGATCATGTAGAGTTTATTTCAGAAAAAGTCTATCAGCGTAATTATTTACATAATGTACTATAAAAAATATAGTGTGATACATTTTGAACACATTTCTGTAATAAAAACTCTCACAAAACCAGGCATAGAAGAAAATTTCTTTGTTAAGTTAAATGCTATAAGACACAAGTTAGAATAATCATATCTATTGAAAAATATAATATTCATCAGATTTTAGAAACCTAATCATCTATAAATACTTCAGTTTTATATGTAATTATTGCTTATATTCCATTGCATACCACCTGGTATAAATAGTGAATGTTCTGCAGGGTATTTCAAAGAAAAATACATAAATATGACTAAAATTGCTTAGCATGCTTTGAAAATTCTGGGAAGTACCATAAAACAGTTAAGAGACAAGAATTGTGAGGACTAGAAGAAGAGATTTGTCTTAGGTGATTCTATGATAAGATGAATAATTATAAAATATTAGAACTCATAAGAGAGTTCTACATAGATAACTAACATAGGATTATTATACAAAATTCAATATTTTTATTCCACATCTGCAATGGGCAAACAGAAAATAAAGACAGAATTCCACTGAAAATAACAATGCATAGAGTTTATATGAACAATCTTAAAATGCACAATATTTTTACCCTGAAAATATTTAAATTCTATTGAAATACATAAATGATATCTGAATCATCAGAGATATAGGTCTTAGGAGGATTAAACAAAAGAATCGTATAAATTTCTTTAGATAATATTCAGAGGAAGTAAATGTTTAAGCTCAGTATTCTGAAGTAGAGCATGGTTACTACTATCCTGTGGACATTGAATGATGAACTCTGGCTGTATTTCAGTCCAAACCCTGGAGTGTTTATATATTTAGTTGAATTTACAGGCCATTATAATATTGATACAGCTAATTACAAAAAGGTATCTGTGCCTTTTTTAATAAAAATCAAAAAATTATATTGCTAGTAGGGTATGTGATATGAAATATTGTGAAGTATAGTAAAAGAAGCAAAATGCTTTTCCTTACTTTTTGATTGTACACCAAATGTAGCCTATCATGAACAAATGTATCAGATTATGAGGTACTGTTAATATTAAGGATGATGTCATCACAATAGTATAAAGCTTAATTGCCTTTATTGAAACAATAACAAAATTGGTTATGTTTTAACATATGAAATAATTAATAAATTATAAAAATATTATACTGACATTCAAAATTCTTGCAGCCATGATAATTATAGTGAAACAAACATGGCAGGTGTTTACAAGTGTGCACAAATAACTATCCCATCCCAGAACTGGAGACCATTCTCCTAAGTGAAGTATCTCAAGAATGGAAAAACAAACATCTTGTGTACTCACTATTAAATTGGAACTAACCAATGAGCACACATGTGCACAGAGGGAAGTAAAACTCAGTGGAAATCAAGCAGGGAGAGCTGGGGAGGAGAGGAGAATAAACCAACCTAAAGGGTACTATGAAAACTATTTGGGTGATGCCACACTTATAGCCAGAACTCAAACATTACAAGAACAATCTATGTAACCAAAAACATTTGCACCACCTTAATATTTTGAAATAAAAATAATAATAATTATTCCCCTAATGATGTCAATGCTTAATCTGTGCCTTGCTCATCTTATAATATTATATACAAAATGTTGCTTCTGTGATTCAAATATGATGACTTTCTTTGGACTGTAGAAATGTTTATACCCTTTTTGTGAATTTAATAAGAAGATGGGTTATTCTTATGTATTTTCTAAAACCCATATTAAAAATACATATGAGGCCGGGTGCAGTGGCTCACGCCTGTAATTCCAGCACTCTGGGAGGCCGAGGCAGGCGGATTGTTTGAGCTCAGGAGTTCGAAACCAGCCTGACTGGGCAACACAGTGAGACTCTGTCTCAAAAAAAAAAAAAAAAAAAAAAAGCATATGAATATCCAGGAAGGCATCAGGATCAAGTGCAAAGAACTTCACGCACAAATTAAAGAAGTTTAACAAATAAAAAGATATAGTATGAAATAACATTATGCTGAAAATGAAAGTATCTGGCTGCAATAAGATTACAAATTTTTATGCAATATAGCTGTTCAGGATGATATTTTGAATTAAATGGTAGACATTAGTAAAGCTGCAGAGTCAAAAAATGTGACTATATATAAAACAGTATGTTGAATAGAAGATCTATCCCTTTGCTTACAAGTGAGAGAAAGAAATGATGAAAATATTTCTAATAAGAGTAAAACTTTAGCAAAAAGCATAAATATACATTTTTATAAAAATGTAAAAAACACTGGATATAGGGTCAACTATCATGGGTAAATTGCATATTAAATTGAAATTAAGGAGAGTATATACATCCTAATTTCACATTTGAAATGGAGATATAAATTATTAAACAAAATGTCCTCAGATTTTAAATTTTTGAATGGAGAGCTATTTTTAATGAATACATCTGTTTTACAAAAAGCAGCTACTGACTTGCTTCTTAAATATATTGACAATTTAATTCCTGTAGACATTTCATCTGAAATAGTTTTAAGCAGTGTGCAGTGTCAATATTTTGTAATATAAAATCAACATTATGTTTTGATTTTCTAAAACTTATTCAAAAAATTTTCTTAGTACAATTTTATCCAAATTTAGAAGTGTCTTTGAGAGCTATTTTAACAACAGTTACAGTGGTTTCATGTGAAAAAATTTCAGTAAGCTGAAGTTAATTTAAAAAAAAATTAAGATTGCCATTTGGTTCAAAAGATGGTACCAAACATAGCAAATTTCTCAATTGAAATTAAATTAAGAAGTAGATTTTGAAAATATTAAGGATCTATTTGCTTCCATTAAACCAACAATATAAATTATAATAAATTCCAAGGAAACTATCATTAGAGCGAATAGACAGCCCACAGAATGGGAGAAAATATTTGCTCTCTACACATCTGATAAAGGGCTGATAACCAGAATCTATCTAGAACTCAAAAAAACTCAACAAGAAAAAAAATCAAACAACACCATCAATAAATGGGCAAAGGAAATGAACAGAAACTTTTCAAAAAAAGACAGAATAATGGCCAGCAAACATATAAAAAAAATGCTCAACATCTCTAATCATTAGAGAAATGCAAATCAAAACCACAATGAGATATCACCTAACCCCAGTGAGAGTGGCCTCTATCAAAAAATCCCAAAACAACAAATGCTGGTGAGGATGTGGAGAGACAGGAACACTCTTACACTGCTGGTGGGACTGCAAATTAGTGTAACCTCTGTGGAAAAGAATTTGGAGATACCTCAAAGAGCTAAAAATAAAAATACCATTCTATCCAGCAATAGCACTATTAGGCATCTACCCAAAAGAGCACAAAACATTCTGTGATAAAGACATCTGTGCCCAAATGTTTATGACAGCACAATTCACTATTGCAAGGATGTGGAAACAACCCAAGTGCCCGTTGATCCATGAGTGGATTATTAAAATTTGGTATATGTATACAATGGAATATTACTCAATCATAAGAAACGACAGTGATCTAGAACCTCTTATACTTTCCTGGATTAAACTTAAGCCTATTATCCAAAGTGAGGCACCACCAGATTGGAAGAATGGGCTCCACTTGTACTCGCCATCAAATTGGTACTAACTGATCAACACCAGGGTGATCACATGGCAGTAATACTCTCCAGGGATTAGGGGGATGAGGGGGAAAACCCGCAACTAAAGGACATGGGGAGCATTGTAAAGGGGAAGGGCATGTCTTTAACCCTCGCTTGGGTGAGGCAAAGACATAAAGTGTCACCATAATGTTTGTACCCTCATAATTTCCTGAAATAAAAAAAAAATTATAATAAATTTAGTTTAGGTAAAATGAAATATGTAAAGTTTATGTAGTATTTTAATATAGCTACTTTTCAATTCTTTAAACTGCAATATTTTTCAATCACTTTAATATTCTGGAACAATTAACCATTAAGATCCATTAAACAATATGCAGGTTCCCACTTTTCCTTTTGCCTCATACTGATAGCTCAGCATGGCATTATTTATAAGCAATGGAATATAAAGCAACACTGTCATGCATAAATGAATTATTACAGTTTCTTAGGTCATATGGTTCTCCTTCCCAGTGGAAATAAATGTGACTATTTTATCATAAAATAAAGATTGTGCGTAAACCATGTTTAAGTGGTGCCTCTGAACATATTAAGTTATACCCAATGTTGCTGATTTGTTACATTTCAATAGCAAACCAGTAAAACTAGGCTAGGTAGGTAAACTAATTATCAGACATAACGCAAAATCCAGTGAATTAAAGTAACAAGGTTTATTTCTTGTGCATACTATTAATACCCATCCAATGCTAGACAGAAGGGACCTTTGTTCTATTTTGACCTACTCAGGAACTGAAATACAGGGAAAACTGAAAAGTCTCTGAATGACACAGAGGAAAGGGAAGAAGAAAAATCATATTATCTCTTAAATGCTTTCAACTAGAAGCAGCATGCACTCCTGTCTCATTGACTAGAACAAATTGCATGGTCAGACCTTACTTTTCCAGAAAAGTATAGAGAAACTATATACTTTTAATAACAAAGATTTATAAGAATATATGAGATCACTTATGAACATTTCCAAAATGTATTTCCATCCATTATCTCATCAATTAACAAATAACTGTGCAAATTTCACAAGGAAGTGATTATTTTCACACATTCTATACATAAATGACAAACCACTACTATAATAATCTAAGTTTTCCAGTTTTGAATCCTCTATGGAACAGGGGTTCAGGAAATAACTTGAGAAAGTCATAAATGCTCTATCAGATATCACCTGGTAACCTGAACCAAATCATTGACAATCTCAGATGTATACAAGGAGAGAGAATATAAGCAAGATATTTTTACCTTGATTCCACTTGGAATTAGATAGTGAATAAGCCATAAATATTTTTTTTAAGAATTAGTAAACCATTAACTTTGATATTGTGTTTTAACATCTGCATTTATGTCATCTGACTATTGCTACACCATTAACTACTTTAAATGGTTGTAGTTTAATACAACAATGATCTGCTTTTTCTTCTGAGTCTACGATTTGGTTGTGTGGTTCCTTTATTGCTTTCTCAGGATTTATGTATGTAGTTCCATTTATCTGGATGGTCAGCTATCCAAGAAGCCTTGTTCTTTTCTGGTAGATAGTGCAGGCTTTTAAGTGCTTCACTTCTCCTTCACATTACTTTCTTACTCTAGTTATTAGGCAATATCGACCTCTTCATATTGTAATTTCAAGGCAGCCTTCCAAGAGATTGAAAATTGAAGCTGCAAAACCTCTTGAGGCCCAGCTCCGTAACTGACCCATCACTTTCACCAAATCTTTTGGTCAAAGCACAAGGGTAGTTCATATTCAGAAGATTTGGGAATAAAATGTGGTAAAATTTGGAAGCATATTTAATCTACTGGAGGGTTTATTATTCTGATTTTGTAGATATAGAATCAGAAAAGCTGTCTAGAATAAGAGTTATCACAAAACATTTTTAAACTATTGATAGGTAAATCCTCTTTGACAGTAAGTCATAAAAATTGTGGGACATGAAACTAGGAAATTGTTAGAGTTAAATGCCTGTGTCTGAGTGGTATACATATGTGTGGTGGGAAGCATAAGTAATAGAAAAATGGAAAGAGTGAAAGAAAGAGATACGAATGTTTTTTCCTTATTGTTTCAGGCCAGGGCAGGGTCGGGGGGAAGAGAGAGAGAGATGAATATTTTTCCTTAATGTTTCAGGTCATCTTTTCATTCCTTGTTGTTAACAATGTATATGAGTATAATATCTTTTGAAATTATACTTTCATTCATGACGACAGGGCTTTTGGGTGTTGGCTTGATGGCAATTAGATCATTTAACAAAGCTACACAGTAGCTGTTGGAGTGTTCTATTGTCTTCTTTGAAGTATGTCATGTGAAGGCCAAATGAGGCATGTAGTTGTAAAAGTTTCTACCATCAGTAAATGATATGCTGCATTTATGAATGCTAGGTGATCTGAAATGTATTACAGTTCTTTTTACAAACCATTCTATATTTCATTTTCAGGGTCAGCAGCCACAGGTTGAAGAATTCACAAACAGGAAAAGATAAATGCTGATTGTAAATTAGTACACAAGTATCACAAATTGCTTATATCCAAGTATCCTAGCAAATGATTTAGATTGACAGATATCTTGGAGAGTTGCTAAAATGAGACCATATGTCTGATAATTTCAGGGTGGTGAGAGTTGAAAAACGTGAATGTTGCCTTGTCTGGGTATTAGAACCTGTGAATATCAGAATCTTTGTCAGACACTTGAGAGACACAGACAGACACATCCTCCTCCACACCAGCCAGAGGCAGATTACACCATTCAACTGAGCATCTCATGTGACAACTCCATGACACCATCAACCTTTTTCATGTCTTTTTGTTTTTCAACTAGACAGAATCACTCTCTACCATCTGATCCTGAGGAGTGACACTTTCTTGTTATTATCACTTTGAAATTGTTATTATCAGCAGAATTTTAACAGTACAACTGGAAAATGGAGGAAACAATTTATTTTGCAATTTTTAAAGCTTTAAGTGGTTTTATGGTCAAATAGCTATAACAGAAAATGTTAATAAAATTTTAAATTAATAATTGTTAAAAGCTAGTATAATATCACAAATGTAAGGAAATAAAATTAAAATACCAGATGCCATTTTATTAGCCTCATGGAAACAAACTTGAAGGAACAAATTTTAAACTATATTTCCAGTAAAGACAAAGCTTTAATTAATAATAGATAAATCTGTAAATGTAAGTTGTTACATTAAAAAAAAGGTACTAGAAATATTTAAACAGATTCTTCCCCATGACAGCGGGGAGGAGGTGAGGGTACAGTTCATCTCTTCCTGCCTATTAAATCCAAAAGCTACTAAAGTATTGAAACTTTTAGAAAGAAGAATATTAATAAGACCATCTTCAACAGGGAACATAACATGAAGATCACATTTGGAATGGGATTAGTTTTGCTAAAGCATATACTGAATTTAGCTCTCTGGCCTTTAAATGGAAATCAATTGGAAATGTGAGACTGGAACTCATTAGGAGGTAGAATTAAAGACATAGCTTTGGAAAGGAGAGTTTCATGACACCACTGGATTAAATGAGATCAGAGAGAAAGAGTATGCAGAGTGCAAGAAACACTATGGTTGAGGCTAGAATCCCAGAGGATTTAAGACAAATGTCAACAAAGGAAAAACTCAAGGAACAGCTACGGACATAAGGGTAAATATTAGAGTTGTTGAGCCAATAAAATCATATAAACAAAGACTTGCTTAAAAGGGACATGCAGTGAAATGTACCAGACATTATAGGATTTAAAAAAGAAGAATTAAAAAGTCATTATACCACGCCATGCTTTATAGACTCTTTTTGTACTTGGGATTAAAAAGAGTAGATCTTAATACATCCATCAAATCTTGATCAAGTGGCTTCATATCAAACTGGCTAATAATTTTGAGTTTCCACCAAACAAACAAACAAAAAAAACAAATTTTGAACAATTTTACAACAATCTATTCTGGAAATTTCAGCAGTCTGAATTGATACAATAAAATTTGTGCTTTAGAAAATCTATGTTAAAACAAAGTACTGTCTATATATGGGTAAACATTTAGAAAAAATTTTATAATGTTCATTAAACCACATGTTAATTATATGACTGGCAATCCATGTATGTTTTTTCAGTTGTCTATAATAGTATTACAGTTCATGAAATATTTGGTGCAACTTCTAAGTCTATTTATCTCAGAATCAGACAATAACTTAAAAATATATAAACTTATTATAAATTAATTAATGACTTTTACTTTTGAGATGTTGTAGTAGATGGACTTTTCCCTCTAAGCACTACTGAAAAGCCTGGTGTACTTTTATATGTGTGTATATATTGATACACATACATATATATATGGGGGGGAGAGACATCAAACTAGAGAGGAGCTATAACTTCCATTCCTACCCATTAGTAACAGGGTGCTTGACCCTGTGTGTAAACAGAAGCTAAGAGGGGAATGTGTACATATCTGCTTATAAGGCAATAACTAGGTATTCCTACTCATTTCTCTGCTGCAACAGTGTCAATGGAAAATCAGTAAAACACAGTCAGAGTTTCACAACATAATACCCAAAACATCCAGGTTTCAATTGAAAATCATTCATCATACCAAGAACCAGAAAAACACAATTTGCACAAAAAAGGGAAATCAATAGATGTCAAGACCAAGACGACTGAGACATTAGATGTCTGATAAGAGTTTAAAACAGCCATCACAAAAATTCTTTGACAAACAATTATGAAAATCCTTGAAACAATTGAAAAAAACAGAAAGTATCAGAAAATAAACAGAAGGTATAAAGAACCAAAAATAAATATTAAGTGGAATGGAACATGGTACTTAATTCTTCTCAACTTTAGTTTTAACAACAGAAATACTGTCCATATATATTATCTCAAAATATTGCTATATATAACGTTCTTGAAATGTTAAAACCATAGAAACGGAGAACATATTAGTGGTTGCTAGAGGTTATAAGTTGTGGATGGGTGTGTGTATAAAAGGGAAATATGAGGCCTTTATTATTTTATAGATATATTAATATTTATACATACATATAACTACATGTGTATGCATATATCCACATCAAAGTTTTTAACTTTGATCCTGACATGTGTCAAATGATTAAAACATAATAGTCATTATTGTTTTCAATAACTGTCATTCTCAATAATATTTTTGAAATGATTAATGACAACATTAATGGAAGAATACTGGGAGAACGAAGAAGTAATGGTAGCAGAGCCATGCCATGAAGAATAAGCATCATATTCAGAAACAAACAAAAAGGATAAAAAGTAATTTCAATTCAGATCAATTTACTAGCATCAAGTGCAGTTCCATAAACATTAGCAATATCCAGGAAACAGAATAAAGGAGTCAGTGATCATAAAGAGCAGCACAGGGGTTGCTACAGCAGAGTTCCAGCACGACATCAATGCATAGCTGTTTATCACTAGTATTGAATTTGTTTCATATTGAAAAAGTCATCCATGAGATCCTCAATCACATTGATTCAGAAAAAGATAGTAAACAGACCTTTAACTAAAATAACTTATTATCCTAAATTGTCAGCTTTGAGCATCACTAAAACCAGAGAGAAACAGAAAGGAAATGAGACGTGTTTGAGATATGAGCAAATAATATAGTGATTCATTTTTAAAATAAAGAGGCTATTATACCCAGCAACAGAGTATCTATGACAGATATATTTAATATAAAGGGAAATCTTTAAAACAAAGCTGAAAAATATATTGAAAAATCAAGAAGCTGCAAATTAGATTTAAATTTGCAGCTCAGTGATGAAAAGTTAAAAGGTCAGTAGAATGTCAGTATAAAAATTCAAGATAACATGTCAAGGAACTTAAGCATTTTTTCCCCTGATGTGGTCCAAATCCTGAATTAATGAAAGAGAAATAATAATATCAGCCATTACAATATATTGTACCTCCCCTGTATCTAAGGCATTTTTTTAAATTCACTTTTTAGAATAAAAATTGTATTTTATTTTTATTATATAGATGCTCAGTTTTGATTTATATTGCACTAAATCATTGCTCATAATTCTGAAATAATTTCAAATATTCAATCTTTTTATCAATTATTTTCTTGTGTAAGTGTGCAATAAAGTCTTCTCATCACAACCTTCCAATTTCTATATTCCCATCCCCATTCTATAATCAAGGAGAAGGCCTGTGAGATGGGCTAATTATCTTGCCCAATATATGTAGCTGTTTGTTCCACTATAGGAGAAGATAAACTGATAAAGAAAAAGCATGTTATACATTTCAAAAAGGAGATAGATGTGTAGTTATATCTTGGAATGCAGATTTACACAAGCTTACCCACAAAATGCAAAATTCTTTATCTATATACATCATTCCTTTATTCATGCATTCACATATAAATATTCTGAGTAATTCATATATACAAGATATTTCAGTAGGTAGCATTATCTGTTCCAGTTCCCAGATTTAAGTTATTAACCACTCTGGGACTCACTTTTATATATATATATATATATATATATATATATATATATATATATATGTGTGTGTGTGTGTGTGTGTGTGTGTGTGTGTGTATGTATATTTTAGATAACAGTCCTTTATCTGGTATGTCTTTTTCCAAACATTTTCTCCCAGCCAGTGACTTTTATTTTCATTTTGTTGACAGTATCTTTTATAGAGCGTTTCTTTTTAATTTTAATAAAGTCCAACCTGTCAATTCTTTCTTTCACACTTTTGGTGTTATATCTAAAAAATAGTCATCACCAAACACAGGTCACCTAGATTTTTTCTTTTTGAGACAGAGTCTCACTCTGTTGTCCAGGCTAGAATACCATGGCATCAGCCTAGCTCACAGCAACTTCAAACTCCTGGGCTCAAGCGATCCTCCTGCCTCAGCCTCCCAAGTATCTGGGACTACAGGCACTGGCCACCACGCTTGGCTATTTTTTTCTATTTTTAGTACAGGCGAGGTCTCACTCTTGTTCAGGCTGGTCTTGAACTACTGACCTCAAGTGATCCTCCTGCCTCGGCCTCCCAGAGTGCTAGGATTACAGGCGTGAGCTACCGTGCTCGGCCTAGATTTTCTTCCAAGTTATCTTCCAGGAGTTTTATAGTTTTGCATGCTACAGTAAGATCTATGAACCATATTAATTAATTTTGTGAAGTGTGTAAAATCTGTGTCTACATTCATATTTTGCATGTGAATGTCCAACTGTTCCAGTGCCATTTGTTGTAAAGATTGTCTTTTCTGTATTGTTTTATCCTTTCCCCTTTGTCAAAGATTAGTTGATTATATTTATGCAGGTTTATTTCTGGGCTGTCCATTCTATTTCATCGACCTATTTGTCTATTCTTTCACTAATACCATACTACTATATCTTTGTAGTACTCTTGAAGTTGGGTAGTGTTAGTCCTCCAACTTTGTTCTTCTCCTTCAATAACATGTTGTCTATTCTGGGTCTTTGGCCTCTCTGTGTAAACTTTACAATCAGCTAGCTGATATCCACAAAATAACTTGCTCAATTTTATTTCGGATTGCCTTGAATGTATAGATCAGTTGAAAAGAACTTACATCTTGACAATATTGTATCTTCCTATCCATGGACATGAGTTATCTCTCCATTTATTTAATTCTTTGATTTTTTTTTTACCAGAATTTTATAATTTTCCTTATATATCTTCCAAATTTACTGAAGTATTTCATTTGGATATGTTCTAATGTAAATGGCATTGTCAAATTTCAAATTGCAATTGTTCATTGCTGATGTATAGGTAAGTGATTGACTTTGCTTATTACTATCATAACTTCAATTAATATTAGATTTATTTTTATAATATGATTAACTTAAAAAATGTAATCTGAAATATATTTTCTAATGCCAGTATATTTTTTCAAAAAATGAAACAGAAAAGTTTTATCTCTAAGACATTTTATAGTTTAACCTTACTCCCGACATGATCTCTCTTCTGCTTCTTTCTTTCCATTTGTAAAGAACTGATTCATTTGTCATGTTCCTTCAGGTGTAAAGGGAGAAAGAGACTGTCATCTCAGATGCCTAAAAATGACTCTTATTTGATAACTTCCATGTGTCCACTTCCTTCTGTCTCCAGTCTAAGGTGGTTTTGAGGGAATTTTTCACTATAAAGTTACTATTTATCTAATTATCATGACAATAATAAAGATTAAACTCTGTTTTTTTTTTTCTTACTCATGTCTCTCATTGTATTTTTGCTGAGCAATCGACCATTACAGGGTCTTCTGTCGTGAGACCCAAGAATAGTAGATGGAAATTTTTTCTGTACTTTTATGTCTTAAAAATGTAAAAAATTAAGACTACTTAATCATGTAAGATACACATACACACACATACATACATGTCTCTTATTTGCAGCTTGTCTTAGTGCATTTGTGTTGCTATAAAAGTGTTGCTATAAAATAATACCTGAGGCTGGGTAATTTAGGTAGAGAAGAGGTTTATTTAGTTCACAATTCTGTGGACTATAAAAGAAGCACAGCACCAGCACCTGCTTCTGGTAGGATGGTGAGGCCATTTCCACTCATGGCAGAAAGTGAAGAGGAGCCAGCCTGTGCAGAGATCACACAGTGAGAAAAAGCAAGAAAGAGGAGGAAGTTCCAGGTTCTTTTAAACAACCAGTTCTCATGGGACCTAACAGAGCAAGAACTCAATGCATTACTCTGAGGAAGGCAGCTACTCACTCGTGAGAGATCTGCACCCATGACCAAAACATATACCATTAGATCCCACCTCAAATACTGGGAATACAATTTCAACATGAGTTTTGGGGAACACATACCCAAACTACAGCACATCTTAATTATGATTCCTTTTATATTCAAATGAGTACATGTTTTATTCTGGTATACTGGTCTCAGATAAACAATCCTAAATATGTCATACTGAGTCCTATCTGAGAATTATCTGTGTGACAACCTTAAATGAATTTAAAAACAGATTTCTCTGATCCACCTGTTCAAGTCTTCTCATCCTTCTCATTATTACAATCCCTGAAACTAAAAACCTCATGGGTTAGCTATTAACTGGACATAGGTTTCATTTCTACTGTGACTATTATAAAAAAAAAAATCAAGCTTGCCTCAGAAATGGGAAATTATTCTAATTCCACAAAACATTGAGCTAATCCATTGCAATACAGCTATTAACTGGCAATTGCAAATAAAAGTGATCCTTAGGGTCTACAAAGGCTTAAAACTGACCTCTAGTGTCAAACTAGATGCCGAGGATTCCCAGGGGTGGAACCACCTCAACCTTCTTCAAAGAGTTATCTTCAGTTACCCCCAGTTCTTTAAGTACAAGCCTAACTAAAGTTTTCCCCATGGTGAAAAAAAATCCTTTTCTATCCTAGTTCCCTTCTTTGTTAAAACTGAGCAGAAAAAAAAAAAAAAAAAAAAAAAAAAAAAAGTCAGATAACAATGTCTCTTTTATCTTTTTCTTTGACTAGGATTATGCTCTCTGGTGAACAAAAATTTAGGAAAGTACACAGCTACATTTGCCAATATCAAAAATGTTAATTTTTAAAATTAAGATAATTTCAGATTTGAAAGAAAAATTTTCTGTAGATCTGTATGAGTGCATCTAATTCAAATTATAAAATGACATCTAATATGCAATCTAAATTGTCTCATATTTGTATTCTTTTCCCTGAAAAAATGGGTGAGTACTTACTTTGTATCTGATGACTAAAGGACTGACCACACAGATCTCTCCCAGAATAAAGAAAAGTATAGTCTTAGGACTAATTATGTTTTCTAGTACAGAACACAGAAGGTGTTCACAATGTCCCATTGGCGGATTATCAACTTTAGCAAGTATGAGATCATACCTCCTCTGAATACTTTATTACACTTTTCTGCCTGGCTTCCTAGCTAATGACACTTCTGTGTCCTAGAATGGCCATCAACTATCATCCTTCTCTGCCTGTTAAAATCTGTTAAAGCCCCTATCACGTCATAGATGCAGTAAATCTATTTATTTGTCCTTACCAAAAGGGAGCCCCCATCATTAACTCATGCATTTTTATTGTAAGTTCATACTATAAAATGCCAAATAACTTGATCTTTGAGACCTGAATAGACAAGACACTACCTAATTCTCTGGCTTCATCTCAAGGCAGCCTTTTCCTTGCTGATGTAGTCAAACTTTAATTCCCCTCACCTCTTTTTCCCCAAGAGTTCAGCTGATGCTGTCTCCTTACTAAATTAACTCTGATACATCCTTCAGGACTGATAAGCCTCCATTATTTTGGAGTAGATGAAATTAGTCTAGTTATATAGTCTTGTATTAGGCTCTATTTTCACTTATACCATGACTGCCATTTAATAATTTTGCATTTGTCATAAGTAATGTTGGAGTCTCAACAAATAACTGAGTTTTGGGGTTGTTTTATACTTTTGACAAATATTTATGGAATAAATTCATGAGTAAATGTCTCATCATATTTAATATATGCTATTTTCATTGTAATTATAATTGTAATATATCTATTTATAGCATTAAGTAAAAGTGTTTAAATCCCAGAGTAGACATCTTTTCAAGAAAAAGAAGAGTTTTAACTCTACCAAATACTTCAGAAAAATTAAGTTTAGAACCAAAACATTCATAAGGCTTACATACAGCTATGTTACATATGTATTGCTTGGAGAAGCCTAATGGTGGGTTAGAAGCCTCACTGAAATGGATTGAAGAATAAATGAGAAGTGAAAAGGAGGATAGAAGACATTATCTCAGAGTGTATCAGAAGTCATGACGTATCCTGCATGTGTGTGTTTCTTCTGTATGTGTACATAGGTGAGGCTATTCATTTTTAAATAGGAAATATGTAAGTATGTTTAATGCTATGGAACTAAGTCAATAGGGAATTTGAAGCCACAGAAGATAGGCATAATAATAGATACACGTCCTTGTGAAGGCAACATGGCTGGAATACAGTTTTTGAAAGATTATCCTTAGTTGGTGATCTATCCCTTCATTGTGATAGAAGGAAAGACAAAAAGGCATAGGCAGTTTTGCATGTTTAGTTACAAGATGCTGAGGGATTTCCATTCTGACAACAGATAGCATAGAGGTAGTGAAGGAGCTTTGGGGGATAGTGGAGAAGTATTGCAACTTCTCTGTATTAAATTGAAGCATGGGATATCCATGGCCATACAGAATTTCTGGATAATACTGATGGTTCAGTTAATTTAAAACACAAAAACTTCAATGTTCTAAATCTCTATAGTAATATGTTTTCTTT